>CM070095.1:10421074-10423574 GCA_036178185.1 Liparis tanakae
GTATCGGGATATATAAAATAAACTGAATATAATTGTTGGTGGTCTGAACCTGAACCTCTAACGGACCCTCAGAGCACGAAGTCATCCTTGTGTGGTGATGTCATCGTTTCACTGACTCTGACTCGTCTGGTCTTTGGGGTTTTGACGTTGTATTATTTATTATTTATTATTATTTAAATATTAATTTTTTTATGTATAATTTTTTTATTGTTTATTATTATTATTTTCATATACTTTTATTATTACGATTCTTCGTTATTATTATTTATTATATATATATATATTTTTTTTTAAATTATTTATTATGTATTTATTTCAGATCAAACGTCTGACGTGAGATTTGAGTCCGAGTGGCGCCTCCTCGCCGCCGTCTTTGCATCGTTAGCTCTGTGTTGACGTATTGATCCTCGATCGGACGCTTGATCTCCGGTTTGTGGAACAACGATCGACAAGCGAACGACCAAAGTCTGAGTCGTTTTGTTGGGAAACTGCTGCTCAAAACATCTGGACACACACACACACACACGCGCACACACACACACACACACACACACACACACACACACATACATACACACACACACACACACACGCTGCCAGCTCCGGGGGATGGACAGGCGACACACTGCTGCCTTGTTTAAAGAGAAGTGATACTTGAGCTGAACGAGTGAGAACAGAGCGCTCAGTGTGGAGTCAATGAGCCACACACACACACACACACACACACACACACACACACACACACTCACACACACACGGCTCAAAGATTTCCAGTCACCAGAAAAACTTGAATCAATAAAATCAGTTTGTCTCCAAACAGGAAAAAGACCATTAAAAATAAATGAAGATCCCTGAAGACCATTCATGAATAAATAAATACATAAATACATAAAGAAATACACAAATACACACATAAATACACACATCAATACACCATTATGAAAAAGTCTGTTACTGGTCTGAACCTGGGAATCTGATGAATTAGATTAATTACATTAATTCGATCAGGAGGAAGAGGAAGAGGAAGAGGAGGAGGAAAAGGAGGAAAAGGAGGAAGAGGAGGAGGAGGAAGAGGATAAAAGCTCATCGACCGCTGTGGCTCTAGAGTCAGTAACAAATCAAGTGTTTTAGAGCTTCAACAAACCACAAGACGACCTTTGACCTCCAAGAGCTCTCTGCTCACAGTTCACCTCTCGCTTTCTCTCTCCCTCTCTTTATGTCTCTCTTTCTCTCTCTCTCCCTCTCTCTCTCTCTCTCTCCCATTTCATGGTATTACATGGTGGTACTTGGTGGTATTACATGGTGGTACATGGTGGTCCTTGGTGGTATTTCATGGTGGTACTTGGTGGTATTACATGGTGGTACATGGTGGTATTACATGGTGGTATTACATGGTGGTACTTGGTGGTATTACATGGTGGTACATGGTGGTATTACATGGTGGTATTACATGGTGGTACTTGGTGGTATTTCATGGTGGTACTTGGTGGTATTACATGGTGGTATTACATGGTGGTATTACTTGGTGGTATTACATGGGGGTATTACATGGTGGTACTTGATGGTATTTCATGGTGGTATTTCATGGTGGTACTTGGTGGTATTACATGGTGGTACTTGGTGGTATTACATGGTGCAGGTACATGGTGGTACATGGTGGTATTACATGGTGGTACATGGTGGTATTACATGGTGATACTTGGTGGTATTACATGGTGGTACATGGTGGTATTACATGGTGGTACATGGTGAAAACTTCTTGAAACACATGAGTAAAGGTGTTTTATTTCAAGCCGTTTCAGTTCATTTGAGCTCTTGGTACATAATAAATATGTATAAATACATGGTTGGTGGTGAAGTGCTGACTGGGCGCTCTGACCGGCTGAGTGGGACATTAATTATTTACTCATTAACATTCACAGCGTCTGCATATTTCATTTAGAGGTAACAGAGAAAGTACCTCATCCAGTTATGTATTAGTACTCATTTACATGAGGTAATACACAGTGTGATTATGTACTTACCGTATTAGTTGCTAAAGTCGTGTTTTTACAGAGTAACACGTTGTTAAAGTACTCTGAGCTCATACTGCATGTACTGCAAGTCTTTCATAATATTCGTAGGCATGCATTTGTTTTAATATATTATAATCAGGTACATCAGCCTGAATACTTTGTGTGAATAAAACATGTAAACAAAGCAGTTGTGGAATGTAACAAAGTACATTTAGTTGTACTTGTATTTTACTGAAGTATTTATATTGTCTGCTACATTGTACTTCAACATGTATTAGACAAAATAAGTACTGTTTAAAGAAAAATAGTAAAATTAAGATATAGTTGTATATATATATATATATATAATTATATATGTATATATATTTATATATATATGTATACATATATATTTATATATGTATATGTATTTATATATATATATATATTTATATAAACGTATGTACATATATATATATATATATATATATATATTATATATATAG
>CM070095.1:10433574-10638574 GCA_036178185.1 Liparis tanakae
TGTGTGTGTGTGTGTGTGTGTGAGTGTGTGTGAGTGCCAGAGGTTGTGGGGAAAACTTCTTGTTTTGCCCAATCAGGGCTCAGGAGGCGGAGTCTACCATCACTGATACTAGAATATAATATATGATTTCTAGTATATAAAAAATACTAGAAACACCTGCCAGTTTAAATCAATGCAATTCATCACTAATGGAATCCTCCAAAAGGAACATCAAGTTTACCTCTGAATAAGTTTTATTGCACGTTTGATTGTTACTGTTTTAATTCTCCTGAGCGCTGATGGAGCAGCTGTCGTCTCTCAGCTGCAGCTGAAGCAGAACACTTGAAGACCAGCACCCCAGGGTGCTGCTGTAAACACGCTTTTATGGACCAATAATCAACACGCTGATTTCATCAAGCTTAACGGCCGGTCCGCTGGCTTTAACAAGTTCCTCCCGTTTACCTCGTGAGGACCAACACGTCGGTGATAATTCAAGTTATTTAACTTATTTAACTTATTCAACTTATTCAACTTATTTAACTTATTTAACTTATTTAACTTATTTAAGTAACTTAGTGTCACGTCTCTCAGCCAGAAGCTTCGTTCCTCGTAATAAACGAGGAGTCAACGTTTATATTTAATTGTCTCGTAACTTTGTACTTTGTACTTTGAACGTTGTACTGAACAAAGGATTTTACGATCTATTCGTATTTCACGATCTTTTCCTATTTCACGATCTTTTAATGAACCTAACTAATTATTTTACGATCTTTTCCTGAACCTAACTAATTATTTCACGATCTTTTCCTAAACCTAACTAAGAATTTTTGTTTCCCAGATCTAACGGAGTTGTTTCGTGTGAAAACCTTTATTTTGAAAATGTAACAAGAGGAAATTTACTTAAGTATAAAAATGTACGAGAAATAAGAAGCAACTTCTTAGTAAGATATCGTACGATAAGCTGTGGAAGGAGGCGACGTCCAGTCTTCTTCACGCTTCGCGTCACGTGACCTGCAGTACCGAGCGTGGCCACCATGCCTGAAGTGTGAGGACTCTAACGCCTGTGTTCTGTGTGTCGTCTCAGGCCGACCAGCAGTACGCCAGCAGCGTCGCAGACAACTTGAAGCGCCTGTAAGTCCCCCACTGCATGATGGGATGCCGTTTCTACGGCAACAGACTCTCCATCTGTGTGTGTGTGTGTGTGTGTGTTGTGTTTGATGTCGGCTCGTACGCGCCAGCCTTTGATCGCTGCTGTGTGTGAACAGCTGTGTGTGCCACTGTTCACGGCACGCAGTCAAAGTGCACACACCCACAAACACACACACACACACCTAAACCCACGCACACACACACACCGTTTCAGGAGCAGGAACCTTCCATAAAAACATTTCTGAACATCAAGTGTGATTTTTCTCCATCTCCTTCATCCTTACCTTTTTCTTCCTCGTCTCAACAGTCTCGTCTTCCTCCCTACATCCTTGTTTACTTTCCTCTGTCCTTAATGTTAACCTCTCCATCCTGACTCTTCTTCCTCTTGTCTTTCTTCTTAATCACGCTTTCATTTCCTTTTTGTCCCTACCACCTTCTCTTACATCCTCCTTTCCTTCTCACTCATCATCCTTTCTATTTCCTACTTCCTCCTCCTTATGTCCTTCTCTCATCCTCCTTGTTGTTTCCTACCTCCTCCTCCATATCTCCTCCTAAGTCCTTCTCCCTATGTCCTCCTGTCCGCTCCCTGTGCCCTGTCCTCCCCTTGCCTCCTCCTGTCCTCCCTGCCTCCTCTTGTTGTCTCCTTGTGTCCTGCTGTCGTCTCCTCTTGTCCTCTCCCTGCCTCCTCCTGTCCTCCCTGCCTCCTCCCGTCGTCTCCTTGTGTCCTCCTGTCGTCTCCCTGCCTCCTCCTGTCCTCCCTGCCTCCTCCCGTCGTCTCCTTGTGTCCTCCTGTCCTCTCCCCGCCTCCTCCTGTCCTCCCTGCCTCCTCCTGTTGTCTCCTCGTGTCCTCCTGCCGTCTCTTCGTGTCCTCCAGCCTCTTTCTCGTGTCTCACGGTGTGGTCTTGATGATATCCGTCTCGTGGTCTCAGATTCCCCTCAGAGATCCAGTCGGGGCTCCTGGAGGTCGTCTCCCCGTCCGTCCACTTCTACCCCGACTTCTCTCGGCTGCGGGAGTCCTTCGGAGACCCCAAGGAGAGAGTCAGGTGTGTGTGTGTGTGTGTGTGTGTGTGTGTGTGTGTGTGTGTGTGTGTGTTGGGGTCCTCGGACATCTGGGCCTTTGTGACCTCAGTGTCTTGGGGGTCATTGTGTCCGAGGCCCCGCGGGTCCCTCCGGGCCTCCAGGTCTTCAGGCCCCATCCGACTCCTTGTTTCTTCATTTAAAGTTTGTTGAGTCTGAATTTAACTTTAACCTGATTAACTGAGCCTGACTTTAAATACTTGCAGTTCATCATGATTAAAGCTGTCTCTCTCTCTCTCACACACTCTCACACACACACTCACACACTCACACACATACACACTCACACACATAAACACACACACACACACTCTCACACACACACACACACACACATACTCACACACTCGCACACACACACTCACACACACACACACACACTCACACACATACACACTCACACACATAAACACACACACACACACTCTCACACACTCACACTCACACACACACTCACACACTTGCACACACACACTCACACACACACACACACACACACACACACACACACACACTGATGTACCTGCATGTGTGTGTGTGATTGATCAGCTCCAGTAATCAGAGCGAGTTGGTTAATTGTGTGTGTGTGTGTGTGTGTGTGTGTGTGTGTGTGTGTGTGTGTGTGTGTTAAACAGCTCCCCTGGCGTCTGTCAGCCTGTCATGGTTAATTCATGAGGCTGTGAACTGAGCCAGCAGACTACACACAGACACACACACAGACACACACGGACGCACACACTTCAAGTGGCTTGCTCGCCTCCTTGTCTCCTCACCACTCATCCTCAAAGGAAGCAGCGTGCAGATCGAGGTGACATCACCATATTTAACGCTCTGTTGCTCCGCCTCTTTGGCCTGTTATCTGTGGGGGGGGGGGGGGGGAGCAGGAGTTGAGAGGCAGGACAAGGACATGCAGGGAGGGAAGGAGGTGAGGAGGTGAGGAGAGGAGAAAGGTTGCAGGAAGTTTATGAAGGGAAGAATAAAGGCACCATGATTATGAATGTGACCTTTTCGAAGACGGAGAATCCAAAATGCAGGAAGATGTCACAGCTTGTGGTCAAATACTTTATCAACGTTCTCTGTCGCAGTGAAACGTGTTGTTGTTGTTGTTGTTGTTGTTGATTGTTTAACCGGCCCTCCTGTTAAACCGCTGGCTGTGAACGCTGCTCACTATAAACCGGTTCCCTATAAACAGAGATTATAAAAGAACGACTGACTCCCTGTAAAGAGAACCCATTAAAGTGTGTGTGTGTGTGTGTATGTGTGTGTGGAGGGGGGGGGGGGGTATATATACGGCACAATAAAACTATAAAGAGGACAGAGGGGGGCATGTCTGCAGGGCGTCAGACCCCATGAGTTTATCCCACAACCCTCCACAGAGGAGCTGCCTCTTCCTCTGGTCCCAGAGGTCAAAGGTCATCAGCTTTTAATAACTTGAGTTGTGGATCACAGGCGTAACGTTCTCGTGGTCGAACAGGAAGAAGAAATAAACTTGTTTATTAGTCTGTGAACAAACTTTAGAGTCTTCACTTCTTCCTCTTCGTCTCATAATCTTAAGAATGGAGACAATATGAATTATAGATTTAACCATAGGAGTCGCCCCCTGGTGGTCAGGAGAGAGAATGCAGCTTTAACAAATGAAGCATAGACTTCTATACAACCAGAGGAGTCGCCCCCTGCTGGTCAGGAGAGAGAATGCAGCTTGTTTATCCCTCTGCAACATGTTCAGACTCATGGGGAGAAAACATACATGTTACTTCTCTTAAATCCACCAATCACGTTAGAGGACGCCTCATTTGCATATTTAAAAACACCATTTCAAAAAACTTTTTATGCATAAAAAACATTTGTCTTAATGTCAGTAACCGACTGGAGAGGTTACACAAAGTCTGTATTTATATCAACTATTAGCTATGTGGAGTAACTTCAAGTAACTTCTCTTCCTCCTCCTCCTCCTCCTCTTCCTCAGGTGGAGGACGAAGCAGAACCTGGACTACTGCTACCTGATGATGTACGCTCAGTCAAAAGGAACTTACTATGTCCAGGTAGGAAAGAAACCGTCACAATAAAAGCCTTTCCGTTGCAGGCTTTTATTGTGAAATCTGTAGGTAGCGTTCAATGAATTAAATTCAAATATATTTCTTGATTTAATGTTTAAACTCCCCCCCCCCCCCTCTTTCCCCCAGTTGGAGGATGACATCGTCGCTCGCCCAAACTTCTTCACCACGATGAAGAACTTTGCGCTGCAGCAGCCGTCAGACGAATGGATGATCCTGGAGTTCTCCCAGCTCGGCTTCATCGGTGAGCCCGCTGCTATTACACTATTAATAGTGTTAATATGAGTGCTATTAATAGTGTTAATTTTGTCATTAATAGTGTTAATATGAGTGTTATTAATAGTGTTAATAATGTTATTAATATTGTTAACGTTAGTATTAATATTATTAATATTGTTAACATTAGTAATAATATTGTTAACATTAGTATTAATATTATTAACGTTATTATTACCAGTGTTCATATTGCCCTCATAAACTCTCGTATTGCTCTGTGAACTCAGATCGCTGACGTCTTCTCTGACTCGAGGCGTTTTTAACATTTTAAGTGAATTATTGATTTTACTTCAAATCAATGACGACTCATTAAAAAGTGTAAAATGATCGATAATATTATTTTTATAAATTATTATTATTATAATAATATCTTTTTTACAAGAATAATAAATAAATCAGAAAAAAATTAATCAGAAAAAAACATTAAATAAATAAAGTAACAACCCACAAATTAAATTAAATTAAACTAAAGTCGAGTTCAGTGAACTCAACACGTGAGCTCAACACGTGAGCTCAACATGTGACCTCTACACATGACCTCTACACGTGAACTCAACATGTGAGCTCTACACGTGAACTCTACACGTGACCTCAACATGTGACCTCTACACGTGACCTCTACACGTGAACTCAACATGTGAGCTCTACACGTGAACTCAACATGTGAGCTCTACACGTGAACTCTACACATGACCTCTACACGTGAACTCAACACGGGAACTCTACACGTGAACTCAACACGTGAACTCAACACGTGAGCTCAACATGTGACCTCTACACATGACCTCTACACGTGAACTCAACATGTGAGCTCTACATGTGAACTCTACACGTGACCTCAACATGTGACCTCTACACGTGACCTCTACACGTAAACTCAACATGTGAGCTCTACACGTGAACTCAACATGTGAGCTCTACACGTGAACTCTACACGTGAACTCAACATGTGAGCTCTACACGTGAACTCTACACGTGACCTCTACACGTGAACTCAACACGGGAACTCTACACGTGAACTCAACATGTGAGCTCTACACGTGAACTCAACATGTGAGCTCTACACGTGAACTCTACACGTGACCTCTACACGTGAACTCAACACGGGAACTCTACACGTGAACTCAACACGTGAACTCAACACGTGAACTCAACACGTGAACTCTACACGTGAACTCTACACGTGAACTCTACACGTGAACTCTACACGTGACCTCTACATGTGAACTCAACACGGGAACGCTACACGTGAACTCTACACGTGAACTCTACACGTGACCTCTACATGTGAACTCAACACGGGAACGCTACACGTGACCTCTACATGTGAACTTAACACGTGACCTCTACACGTGAACTCACCACGTGAGCTCTACACGTGACCTCTACACTTGAACTCAACATGTGAGCCCTACACGTGAACTCAACACGTGACCTCTACATGTGAACTCTACACGTGACCTCTACATGTGAACTCAACATGTGAACTCTACACGTGACCTCTACATGTGAACTCAACACGTGAACTCTACACGTGACCTCTACATGTGAACTCAACACGTGAACTCAACACGTGAACTCTACACGTGACCTCTACACGTGACCTCTACATGTGAACTCACCACCTCCCTCCTCCCGACAGGGAAGATGTTCAAGTCTGTGGACCTGTCGCTCATCGTGGAGTTCATGTTGATGTTCTACAAGGACAAGCCCATCGACTGGCTGCTGGACCACATCATGTGGGTCAAGGTGTGCAACCCGGAGAAGGACGCGGTGAGCACCAGACCTCCTGAACGCACTTGAACACCTCACTTGTACAAAGCCCCCCTAGAAGTGTGTGTGTGTGTGTCTCCATCAGAAACACTGCGACCGGCAGAAAGCCAACCTGAGGATCCGCTTCAAGCCGTCGCTCTTCCAGCACGTCGGCACGCACTCGTCTCTGGCCGGGAAGATCCAGAAGCTCAAGGTAGTGTGTGTGTGTGTGTCTTTGTGTGTCTGTGTGTGTGTGTCTTTGTGTGAAAACCACATTCTGCTTCAACCTTGTATTTCTGTACAATTAAGTGATATAGTTACGTAATAACTTCCAAGGGAGGATAGAAAATCTGGGAACTACAGATTTTCTATCAAAATATATGGGATCGAAAGCAGATTGTGAAGGTTGGGATGTTGCTATCACAAACGTCCTTCGCTGATGCAAAGTTGAGCTCCAGAATCCACCGATGTGAAGGTTCTCCCTCTGGTTACCGGACAATCACAGGGAACTTTAAATTACATTATGAAAACTGTCTTGGAGCTGCCAGTCAGAGCTGCAGACGGACTGGTCGGCGGTCGGAGGAAAGTCTGGTGAGTTTGAGACGAGAGGTTCGAGGGCGGCTCGGCCTACGGAGAGATGAAGATTGAAAGCCTCCGCAGTCTCAACCCGGAGCTGCAGAAACGTCTCCGCTTGCCTCTGATCGCTGCGTGAGGAGCGATGGATACGATGCCGGGTCGCTGATGCAATCTGGTCCAATCAATGGGATATTGATCCGGCTGCCTCCGGACCAGAGCCTTCTTGATGTGGAGATTGAACCGTTGAGGCCGGCCCGCGATGGTATGCCGTGGTTTAGGAAGAAAAGTTAGAAGAATTCAAGTTGGAAGTGGGGTTTGTTTGTCTGTGGAGAGTTGAGTGAAGAGATTTGTGAGAAAGGTACCACCTTCTCTCAGACACCACGTCCACCTCTGTGGTCACTCAACTCTCATCTTCCTGGGAAGCTCATTTGCTTGCTTATGAATTTAATCAAAGGGATTCCCAAAAACAGGTTAAACAAGAAGATCTCGGCAGTCTAATGAGACTGAAAGCTGTTAATCACATTCACCTGGACCAATCCCTGAAAGGATGATGTTGCCGTCCGTATTTGATCCCTCAGGAACAACTGAATCCAAATGCATGCCTCTTAAAGGGCTTCTTGTATCTTCAGTGTCTGTGCTCTGTGGATTAGCATCAGCAGCTAGTGAGGCTGGCGGTCTGAGAAGACTCCCGGGTCATACTGGGATCTGGTCTATGCCTCATCTCATCAGAGGCAACAGACATAACTCCTGATATCTACCTGTGCTACAGGATAAAGACTTTGGGAAACAGAGCCTCCATAAGGGTCACGCCAACCCGCTGGCGGAGGTGACGACCAGCCTGAAGACCTACCAGCACTTCACCCTGGAGAAAGCCTACCTGGGGGAGGACTTCTTCTGGGCCTTCACGCCTGTAGCGGGGGATTTTATACGGATACGATTCTTCACACCTGTCCGCATCGAGAGGTGGGTACACTCAGAAAAGTTTGACCAGTATCTACTCAATAAAATGATGGCAATGAAGTGACAATTAATATAATTGAATAGATTTTACTACTTCAACTTTGATTAAAAAACATTGATTTATTTACGCAAATTTAAACAAAATATGAAATACTAATATTTTGGATTTGCTAATAATATGGCAAATGTTGAGTAAATCCAAATCAATTATACAGGGAAAATGATTAATATTGACTAGGTATTCAAAATAAAGTGATTTAGATTTACCAATTATGTGGCTGAAATTGATTTCTATTCACTAAATAACTGGATAATACTGATTTACATTTACTAATTTTATGGGTGGAAATTATGCTGTCTTTCTAAATATCTGGATAAGAATGATTTGGATTCAATAAATAAAATAAGTTACATCAACTCATAACTTGGAAGAATGTTACTTAATACAACATATTTAAACTTAAATTTACATACATTAATTGTTATACTAATGCTCTCAATGTGTACTCATGGTTTCAACACCCAGAATGCAACACTACTGATCACGATGTGTACTCACACGCATGAGTTCAATACCCATCATCCAATACTAGTGATCGCGATGTGTACTCACGCTCATGGTTTCAACACCCAGCATGCAACACTACTGGTCGCGAGCTGTATTCCCACTCATCGTGGTTTGGATGGTGCTTGCAGGTTTTCAGAGCTTTCAGGATATTCTGCTTTGGTTTTAATCCAGAACACCGGCACTCCGGCAGAGTTGAAAACTACGTTTAAGTTTAATGTTTGTGGTAAAGTATCACGTAGCCTCTTGTCATGTGTCAAGAGGCTCAGATGCACAGACGGATGTATCCGGTCATTTTTCAAAATAAAACTAATTTCCGGCCTACTGATGCCACTGATGTTCACACCCCATCGTGTGTTCTGTTCTCTAAATATAGTTCATACTAATTCTACCCTCTGATTGAAGGTTTCTTTATTGTGTGGTCTTTCTCTGCTGACATTCATTATTTAAGGCTCTGTAGTTATATGTACAACCATTTGATACGAGCCCAGAGTTAAGCATATTCATCTAAACTGTACCAACCTTGGAGTGTTAAAATAGCCAGTATCATTTTATTTCATGTTTCCATCCAGGCAAATTGGTGGAGCCAAATTTTATTAAAAACAACAAATATTATGTTATTTCTTTGAAATCGTCCAAAATAATGTTATGGGTATGGCCAACAACTACATCAAATAAAACAAAGGTACTCCTTGCAATTTGCGCTCCAATTTCAATCGGGTCTTCGATAAAAGGGCACACCATTGTTTCCCGAACAGCTGATTGGCCGGTGGATGGAGCCTTTTATTGGATTCAGATCCATCCTGAAACCGGAGCAGGTTTGCCATTCAGAGTAAGTTACCATGGTAACCTAGCTTGCTAAGAATGAATCCAGCTTTGTGTACCGGTAAGTCAGGTGTGGCGCAAATTACTTGGGCGGAAGTGCACGCCGTTTAAAACTGAAGAGTTCCCATTGAGTAGAATTTATAAATTTTTCGACATTGTTAACTTTACTGATACAATATGATTAAATTCTACTCAGTGATTTTGAGCTGATATTATTCAAACAAAAATTAGTAAAATGCAATTGATAAATAATTCAAAATGTATTAAATCAACATAATAATATACCAAACTGCACACAGAATTTTCTTTAAGTGAAGGTTACTAATATTTATTTTGTAAATATTAATTGAGCTCAGTCACACTTTTTTGAGTGTACCAGGGAGAGGTGGGTACCGGGGAGAGTTTGGTACCAGGGAGAGGTGGGTACCAGGGAGAGGTGGGTACCAGATGGTACCAGGACAGTACAGGTTGCTCGGGGGTATCACAGATTACTAGAGGTTCTAGAGGATACCAACGTACTGCAGAGTATGAAGGGGGTAATTCCAAGAGGTTACAGAGCCAGTGTGGGGACAATAGGGTGCCCAGTATGAGAAGGGGCCCCAGAAGGTAGCAGCAATTCACCAGAGGCCATTTGTAGTTCTAAGGTCTTGGGTATATCAAAGGTATGGTCAGATATGTGCAGAAGACCAGCATTGTGACTCCTGGAGGGTATTGGGGTATCTCAACAGGACCCACAGTCTACAAGGAGTTACAGGGTATGAAGGGTATAGGGCCTTGAAGGGTACTTAGGGGGTACACAGGGGGAAACCAGCATCTAGGGTACCGAGGATTTAGGAATTATGTGATGACCAAGGGCCACACAGGGTCCAGAGATGGCACTATGGGGTCACATAGTCTCAGGGGTATCAGAGGGTAACACAGAGGATTTAGCAGATCAGGGTATTACAGACTAGTACCTAGGAGGTGCAAGAGGTCTTGGAGTTAGATGCCATGGTATTGTAAGTACTAGGGCACTATGGGGTTACACAACCTCTGGGGTATGGGGGTAAGGAGGTGACAAGGAGGTGCAGGAGAGGTACCAGAAGATGGAGGTTAGTCTAGGGCACTAAGAGGTTCTTGGGTTACATGGTGTTCAACAAGACCATTACAGAGTACTAGAGGGCACTGGGGGTCACATATACAATGACAATAAAGTACTGTATATACATATAATATTTAAAGCTCACTTCCTGTCTTTGTCCTCCTCCTCTCAGGTTTTTCTTTCGGGGCGGGAACATCGAACACCCGGGAGACAAACTCTACAACACGTCGGTGGAGGTTCTGCCATTTGACGTGAGTCCAGGAACCGACCCAGGGAACCTAACTCACTTCATCCATTCATCTATCATCTATCACTTCATTCTTCCATCCATTCACCCATTTATCCATCTATCATCTATCATCCAGCCATCAATCAATCCCTTCTTCTATCCATTCACCCATCTATCAATTCATTAATTCATCCATCTATTATCCATTAATCCTTCCATCCATCACCCCCTCCATTCATCCATCCATGATCCATCCATCTATTCATCCATCCATAAATGAGTATACTGTTTTACACATTTTTAAATATGCTTAATAATATAATAATAATATTGTGTAATAATAACAAAGCGGAACAAACCTCCTTAAACTGGACACAATGTCTCTCTTTATAAAGTATAATGACGGGTTTGTTTCTGTGTTCCTTCCAGAACATTCAGGCGGAGAAAGAGGCCTTGACGGAGGGGAGAGAGAAGACACCAAAGTACCACCGCACAGAAGACGGGTTTATCAGGATAGGTGAGAGAACGGAGCATCGACTTCTATACAACCAGAGTAGTCGCCCCCTGGTGGTCAGGAGAGAGAATGGAGCTTTAACACATGAAACATATACTTCTATACAACCAGAGGAGTCGCCCCCTGGTGGTCAGGAGAGAGAATGCAGCTTTAACACATGAAACATATACTTCTATACAACCGGAGGAGTCGCCCCCTGGTGGTCAGGAGAGAGAATGGAGCTTTAACACATGAAACATATACTTCTATACAACCTGAGGAGTCACCGACTGGTGGTCAGGAGAGAGAATGGAACTTTAACACATGAAACATATACTTCTATACAACCAGAGGAGTCGCCCCCTGGTTGTCAGGAGAGAGAATGCAGCTTTAACACATTACATTACATTACATGTCATTTAGCAGACGCTTTTATCCAAAGCGACTTACAATAAGTGCATTTCAACCTAGAGTACAAACTAAGAACAACAAGAATACAGAAAGTAACATTTCCTCAACATAGTCAAACTACAAAAGTACCATAATAAGAGCCATTCGAGTGCTACTAAAGTGCAAGTCTGTATTTAATCCAGATATAGTCGGAAAAGGTGCGTTTTCAGTTTCCGGCGGAAGATGTAGAGACTTTCTGCTGTCCTGGTGTCAGTGGGGAGCTGGTTCCACCACTGAGGAGCAGGACAGAAAACAGTCTGGATTTCGAGTGATTAGCTCGAGGTGAAGGAGTCACAAGTCGGTTGGCTGTTGCCGAGCGGAGCGAACGTGCCGGGGTGTACGGTGTGACCACATCCCGGATGTAGACGGGGCCCGATCCGTTCAGAGCATGGTACGCCAGAACCAATGTTTTGAAGCGGATGCGGGCCGCCACCGGTAGCCAGTGAAGAGAGCGGAGGAGCGGAGTGGTGTGGGTGAATTTCGGGAAGATGAAGACCAGTCGAGCTGCTGCATTCTGGATGAGCTGCAGAGGCCGGATGGCCTTAGCAGGTAGACCAGCCAGAAGGGAGTTGCAGTAGTCGAGGTGTGAAATGACCAGAGCCTGGACCAGAACCTGCGCTGCCTTCTGGGTAAGAAGAGGTCGTATTCTCCAGATGTTGTGCAGCATGTACCTACAGGAACGCGCTGTTGCAGCGATGTTGGCCGTCAGGGAGAGTTGACTGTCTAGCGTCACGCCGAGGCTCCTGGCAGTCAGGGTAGGGGCCAACACGGAGCTGTTGAAGGTGGTAGTCAGGTCATGAGTGGGGGAACCTTTCCCTGGAAGGAACAGTAGCTCGGTCTTGTCAGGGTTGATCTTCAGGTGGTGTTTCTTCACATGAAACATATACTTCTATACAACCAGAGGAGTCACCCCCTGGTGGTCAGGAGAGAGAATGCAGCTTTAACACATGAAGCATCGACTTCTATACAACCAGAGGAGTCGCCCCCTGGTGGTCAGCAGAGAGAATGCAGTTTTAACACATGAAGCATATACTTCTATACAACCAGAGGAGTCGCCCTCTCCCTGGTAGTCAGCAGAGAGAATGCAGCTTTACCACATGAAACATATACTTCTATACAACCAGAGGAGTCGCCCCCTGGTGGCCAGGAGGGAGAATGCAGCTGTAACACATGATGCATAGACTTCTATACAACCAGAGGAGTCACCCCCTGGTTGTCAGGAGAGACGTAACTTCTGTTTCTCAACATCTGACAGATTACAACTCAAATTTAGAGGTTGTCTCATAATGTGTTTAACGGTCCGTGTGTTAACCATAGAAAAGTTATTCAGGACAACATTCCTCTCCTTTGTTTTCCTGCAGCAATGAGGATAAGCACACACACACTGACACACACACACTGACACACACAGACACACAGACACACACACACACACACACACACAGACACACACACACACACACACAGAGATACACAGACACACACGCACACACATACAGACACACAAACACACACACAGACACACACACACACCAAACTGAGGGGTTTGTGGGACGTTTACGAGTTCAGCCGATGACGTAAAGTTCACTGTTTTATGGAAAATAATTGAAACACTAGAAGAGTTTTAATCAGAATCCTCTAAATTATGTACTTTATAATGTACTACATCTTGGAGGTACATGTAGTACTTTCTCCTGTACTACCTCTCAGAGGTACATGTAGTACACTCAGAGGGGCTAAGGATGTATTCCTAATGTATAAATAAAGAATGTTCTGACCTCCAGAGTCGTTGACTCCTCCTGGACGAGGTCATGACCTTGAGGATGTGACCTTGAGGTTTATAAGTGAGGTTTAATCTGACGTCATAAATCCCCAGCAGCTATTCATCTCTGCTCATCAATATTTCAGATGAGTCGGCGGATCGATCCGGCCGACCCTCCTTCCCTCTATTAATTTTGCCGTCTGCCTTCACAGCTCAGATCACGTGGTCTCATCCAGTGGTCCCCAAACTAAGGCCTGTGGGACGGATCTGGCCTGCAGGCCTTAGTTTGGGGACCACTGGTGTCATCAGGATTCTATTGAGGTTCATCTTGTTGAGTTGTCATAGTTTATTTTGATTCTGTAGTCTTGAGCTTTAAATTAATACATATAGAAGGCATCGCTGTGTGTCATGAAAATAAAATACTAAAGTAGAGTAACAACAGAGCAGTACTTAAGTACTTCTTAAGATACTTAAGTACTTCTTAAGGTACCACGGATCCCACCAGGTTTATTGATCTTCATCTCTTCCAGGAACCTTCAAGAACGGGATTGCAGAGGGCGAGGTGGACCCCACCTTCGGTCCCCTGGAGGCCATGAGGCTCACCGTGTTGACGGACTCGCCGGTCTGGGTGATCCTCAGCGAGGTGAGACCCTTCTGGACTGGAACACAGTAAAACCAGAGTGATTTATGAAGACCTCCATCTAAAGGGTGAAAAAGGGTCCTTGAGCACGAGAGTTGTTGGTTCCTTTGGTTCCTGGGGAGGTTCTCTTCATTTCCTTGAGGATTAAAAGAGTTCTTGAAGAGGTTCAATGTATTCTAAGTAGGATATTCCAGGAGGGGCTTTGGAGGTTCTAGAGGTGGTTTCAGGGTCTCCGGATGGGGGACTCAGGGGTTTCTTGGGTTCTCGCACAGGCCTTGGATGCTGTTCCTGGAGAGGCTGCAATGTTTCAGTGATGCTCATTGAAACACGTTGAATCTTCAAGAGGTCCTTAAAGAAGAGACGGGTTCTCTTTGAGCGAGACAAGCGAGCTTCATAGGCCTCCGATGGCCCTCGAGTACACTCGAGTTCTGAAGGCTGCTGTCGGGGTCTTGTTGGTCTTTCTTAGTGCTCTGTGGATCCATGGTGGGGTCCCTGAGGAGCTCACACGGGGTGCCAAGCCTTCTCAGATCCTGGTTACGTTGAAGGATGTTCCAGCTTCCATGTGGAGATCCAAAGTGTTGGGTTCAGGAGGAGGACCGAGAGCGAGTCTGGTAGGGTCGCCCCGATGCCTTCAGGGTGTTCCAGACGATCCTGAAGTACATTCGGGGGTATTATCCATCAAAGCGTTGTTGGTGTCCTTGAGAAGGTTCCAGGGACTTCAAAGGGGGCTTTGCGTCTCCAGGACCAGGCTGGAGGGCGTGTTGGGAATGCCGTTCCAGGAATGTGTGATAGGATTTCAAGGAGTTTTGGGGGGGGTGGGGGTGGGGGGGCGGTGGGGGATTACAATAACGCTTGAAGAGGTTCCCATGGTCCCAGGCCTCCTTCAGAGTCAGAGGGTGTTATGGGAGGTTCAAGGATTGTTTTAAATGTCTGTTTGAAGGGGCTCCAGGTGTCCTTGAGGCGGTCCCCTGAAGGAAGAGCTCCACGAGACACATGTGAGGTTATGGAGACGTCTTCCTCGTCTTCCACGTCTTCCACGTGTCTCTCAGCGACTCCTTGAAGAGAAAGATCTCATGTTGTTTTAGTCTTTATAGTCATTTAAAAAGTAATTACATATTACGTAATCTTAAAAACCTTAAAAGGTTCAAAATAACTGAAATTGATATCCTTTTGTTTTGTTGGGACAAACGACCCTCAAAGCAGCACCGTGTGACCGGATTAGTTACACCGCCTTAGTTAGATCCGCCTCAGATTAAGAAAACAGTCTCACCTCAACTCCACAGAGTAAATACAGCTCTATGTGGGGGTTCACTTCAGTGATATGATGATGCGTTCAGGCTCTGCTTAGTGAAAATGAGTACTGGCTAAAGGTAAATGATAAGTTCTCATGATGCGTTCAGGTGTAATACAGAATAAACTAGAATGAATCCAGTTGTTTTCACATAAATATAAAATAGATATTTGATGAATTATTATATCTAACGAACATAAAATAATATATTTTAAAAACACAATAAATTACTAAAACAAAGTACAATATTTTTGAGGATTTACTGACTTCACAATGTGAAAATAAATATTCTGGATCCTTGTAGATCTTGTATGTCTATATGCATGTTTATATATATAAATATATATATAAATACATTTATGTATGTTTATGTATATAAATATAAATACATTTATATGTATGTTAATAAATGTAAATATAAATGTATTTATAAATATACATATCCTCTAACTGTCTGCTGTAACTGGTTTCCCTGGTTTCTCTCCGGACTCAGATCTTCATAAAGAAAGCAGAGTGAAGCTCCTCCCCCCCCCTCCCCCACGCCCCCCAGCCCTGCTGCCAGATTCACACCGGCGGTGCGACGGCGCCGCCGTCTGGCCGGACCTCGCCGCTGCAGGGCTGCGCGTGGATCGGAGACTGGGATGAAATATGTAAAAAACAACAACAACAGGACGCAGATCCCTCAGCGGTGTGGAGGATCTGTGTTCAGGAAGGTAGATGTTGAAAACACTGGGAACTCTGAACCTGCTGCTCTGAAACCCCACAGACTCAACGGCCTCAAAGACCTCGTTCTGACCGGCAGACGGTTGTTCCCCCCCTCACACACACGCACACACACGCGCGCGCTCCATATGAATGCCTCCGTGTGTGTCCGCTGCTCCAGGTTCAGCCTTAGGGAGACGGAGAGCAGGAAAAGAGCCCCGGACAAAGTACCCACAATCCTTTGCTGCGAGAAAAAACAAACTACTGATGACGATGCCGGAGTTTATTTAGTTTAAGTTAAGTGAGGCCTTTTCACACATGACTGTTCTACTACCCAGTACTCTGATGTACTACCCAGTACTCTGATGTACTACATAGTACTCTCAATGTACTTCACAGTACTCTGATGTACACCACAGTACTTTCAAGGTACTCCACAGTACTCTAGTTTCCTCTTGTACTTCTGATTCTTTTCTTTCCGGTTTTCTCTCGTTGACTCTTTTGTTTAACAGCCATGTTTAGTTTTATTTCCCCGTGAAGACGTTGTTCTGTCATCTCCTCATTACCTCTTCCACTATTTGTCGGTTCCCTCAGTTCCGTTGTCGGTTCCTCAGATGATGTAAACATTCCCGTCAGATACCGAAAGTGTCCGCTCGAGGACATCAAGTTAAATGGTGATTTTACGTGTCTTTCACATTTTTTTTAAACAGAAGAACAAAGACAAATGTAGCCGCCTTCCAATGATCAAATCACCCCTTCTTTTATTGATTATTTATTATTAATGAAAGGATTTAAAGAAAGACATTTCCCGAGGTCAAAGGCGTCTTCAAGCTTCAGGAAACATCCCGAGTTGTTTTCTTTGTGAGATGCACTGGAATGTATCGCTATAACCCTGTGTTTGTCTTTTGTATCCTTTAGATAAAACTCTATTTAAATTATCTTTACCTTCTATTCAATCTGTGACTTGTAATAAAGACCGAACTTTAAATTGTTTCTTTTCTTTCTTCCTGGGTGTTTGTTATGAAAAGCTCTCTGGTGTCTCGGCTTTGGGGTTTTGTGTGTGTGTGTGGGGGGGGGGGGGGGGGGGGGGATTTCTGTGAATGTCATCAGGTTTCATCTTCTCAAGAAAATATGAAAAATTACGAAATCTCAACATCACGGATCAACTTTCCAATTACCTAATTTAAAAAAAAACGTTTTTTTAAGGGGATAATGAGGGTCGAGCACATTTCGTTGAAAACAGCGTTGTGGTCCATCTCTGTGGTGAGGTCATGGGTCACATGGGTGAAGGTCACGACTCCCACATGCTCTGCATTGAACTGCTATGGGGGAGGAATTAAAGGAGTAGTCAGATATTATTTCGTGGGAAATGGTCATGAGACGTTCAGATTCTAGTCTCATGCGTTCAGTGCAGAGCTGGAGGCAGGTTAGCTTAGCTTAGCTTAGCATGCAGACTGGAAGCAGGTGGGAACAGCTAGCATGGCTCTCATAAAATGCACATACTAGTGTGTGTGTTTTAGGGGAAATCAAGAGCTAGAACTGTTGTCACGGTGAGGTTGTCCAGTTAAATGTGGGGGTAACTTTAATTATTTTGCATTTATCAATAGAAAATATACTAATATAAACAATATTTCTACATTAAACTCAGTGTTTTTCGTGATCAAAACGAAAGACATCTTTACCCTTTTTTTATAATTTTATTATTAGTTTTACTTTGTATATAAACTTTAATTAGAGTGCAAAAATGAGCTGAATCTTCACGATAAAACAGAAGATTCTGGTATTTTCCTCGTAGAATCTTCAACCGGCAGTTACTTTCCATCTGCCACGCTCCAACCAATCAGCGCGCACTTCCTCTGGCAGCTGGACCAATCAACGCTGTCCACGAGGTTCAGCTCCAGAGGAGGGGTGGGCTCTGTCATATCCGAGCGAGATTCCCCCCCCTTTCGACCAATCAGCTGTTGACAGTTGACAGGAAACGTCAAACGTTCCACCGTGTCGACCAATCAGCGGCGCCGGGGGGAGGCGGCTTGTGCCCTCCACTATCCCATGTGACGCTCCTCAGTCGTTCCCAGGCGGTCACATCCGACGAGGTGAGTAAAGAGGCCGATAAACTGCGCTTATTCCCGGGCAACACGGCGAAAGAACCGCGGTTTTATGAGACGTGTCGGTTTACTTGTGCTCTCCGTACGCTAAACATTCAAATAATGTCCGTTTTTAATTCGTTAGAAGCGGATATCTGCGCATTCGGTGTGCCGTAAGCACGAGTGGCTAACTGAAGCTAATTAACTACAGGTGGACCCAGCTAGCCTGTTAGCATCCTGCGTGGGCCTTTTTAATAACCTTTTAAACCCTAAAAGGGGGACACATTCAGCCATGCATTTAACTCGAATGAACCATAATGTTCAGTAAACGTCATTCAATGGATCTAAATAAGGTTAAATATGCATCGCCTGGCATTAATATGTGAGACTGCAGTTTGTGGGAACCAATTTTTACAAATGTCATGAAGCAGATTTTTATTGATTATTTGTTAATCAATAACTTCAATTCAAATGGAGGAAATGTTTGGATCCACAATTCAAACATGTCAATGATTCTTCAAGCAACTAAATTATGCACAAGACATCTAGAAAAAAATATTTTGTAAATGGTTTGATTGTAAATAAATTAGTACAATAAATACACTCAAAAGCAATTAAATTACATTCGTTATGTACTTGTTACAATTGTATTTAAGTAGTTATTAGTGGTCATTCATTAAGATAAATATAATCTGACAGGAGAGCCTTTCATTCCCTAATTTAACTAATTAAATATTTGAAGCATCCTCAAAAAACGAAACTCAACTGATTGCCTGCATAAAATTAATCAATATTTGCCTCATTCCTCTGATACGAGTACTTTTCGTCCTTCCCTTGAAAGTGTTTTTCACAAGCTTGTAACCCAAAGTGTTCATTCATGTTGACGTGATGCACGACACTGAACCTGTGTGAATACATTTGGGGGCGAAGTTGGCAGAGAGTCAAGGATGTGAAATAAGAAAAGAAAACAACAACAATGGCGTTCAGTTCAATCCTCTTTTGAGGAGCCGGAAGCCGTAATTTATTCTCCCGCGACCAATTGATTTATTTCCCTCTAATGGCGATAATCTTACAGAAACTTTTGGGTAAAACTTCCGCCCCCTTTGGACCTCGTGAGTTGATTCACGACTTGGATACGGTCTCTCCGGCGATGCCAGCAGAAGCTCGACCGGCTGGTTTCAAACCGGCTGAGCGTATTACCGCAACATTTCAATTTCTCCTCCCTGAGATTCTGGCCAGTCGAGCAGCAAAATAAAAGACATATTTTCAAAGTAAAGTATTTTAAAAATAAGATTTTACAATATAAATCGTCCTAAAAAACTAATGCGAAACTATTTAGCCTTCAAATAACCAAATAAATCAACTAATTTAATGACGTCGCTGCTCCTGATGGCAGTTCTGCGGTAGATAAAAATAAATAATGTAAATCCCCAAAAATGACTTTTTTTTGAGAAATATTGCCGATTCATGAAACGAGTAAGTACATTATTATTTACATTATTATTATGTGTTTAGAATCATAAAAAATATATATATTTTTCTTTTCCTTAATGCCACTTAATAATTCTTCTTTTTTTATATATATATTTACACCTTTTTATATTTATTTATAATATTAATAATTTTATTTGTATATTTTTATAACTTTATTTATTTTAAAATTTTTGTATCTATATTTATATATGTGTGTAGGAAGGTTAAATCTTAAGCGGAGCTAGCGGGACAGATGAGTCACACATTGGCGGTTGAAAGTCAGTCATTCTGTTTATATTTACTACGAAGGCTCCGCTGCCTTCTGGCTGGAGAGTAACAGTCTGCTGTGACGTCGGCCCAGAGAAACCCAGTCGGGGACCAGTTCATGTTATCAGACAATCTGAGCAGCAGATGTCCTGCAGGCTAAAGGACTCTTAATATCAGATTAACCGGCTAACTTTAAATCCAGACCTTCCAGACGAGAGACCGGCTGCTATCGACCAATCGGAGAGCTTCTAAGACGTTATTACCGGAACACGATGTCGCCAAAATGACATTTATATATAAATAAATTCAATAACTTATCCAAAGCACCTAATGTGTATTCATCCGCTGCTGAATGTAGTCCTCAATCCTTCCTCCTGTTTGCTCAAACCAGCTGTTTTAGAAACATTTAAAATATTTAAAATTATAATGTACCTAATATATTTGTATCTTTTAATCACAGTAAAATCAAATCAATAATTAATATTATTATTAGTCCTTAATCATTCCTCCTGTTTGTTTGGTCATTACCATTGTTTTGGAACATTTAGCATAACATTATTTACTTAATATATTTGTATTTTTTAATCACAGTAAAATTCTAATTAATAATAATATTTAATATTATTAATAGTCCTCAATCATTCCTTCTGTTTGTTTGCAACAGCTGTTTAGGAACACTTTAAATAATAATTTACCTAAACATATTTGTATACTTAAATTGCAGTAAAATTAAAATAAAAAAATTATAAAAAATGTTAAACTGTCGAATCCAGCAGTTTATTATATAACTGGGAAACTAAGTTTATAATTATATAAAACACCTCTTTTCATTATCATGATTATTTATATATATATATATATATATTATTTTTTTAAACATAAAATACAAAGTTTAATTTATAGAGTAATTGTAAATAAATCAGGAAAATCCCAAATATCTCCGTAAATAGTTTGAGGAACATTTAATTAGTTCTTTAAATATGCGCAACTTTAAAGGATCAATTAAGTTATTGATTCAGCTCTTAAACTATTCGATCGTACGTGTTTTTAATATTTTCACCATGACTCCAACCCGCAGCGCCTCGTAGGAGTCGGCCACACGGTTTTAATGCTAAGCTAACAGCTAGCGGCCATTAGCCGGGATGCTAATCCTGCTAATCAGATTAGCACAGAGATCTACAGGATTATTCTCTGAATCAAGATGTGATATCGATCTGCTGCTTTTATTTAATAGATTTTAAATATATATTATGAAAAACACATCAGTGACTTTAGTTTTAAACAACATATTTAACGTTTGAACAGAACAACTATTTGAGTAAAAGATTATTTAAAGAGATTTAGAAACAAACAAAACGTAGTTATAATAATACAAATGGTTGGTATAATAATACAAATGTATGTATGCAAATATAATAATATAAGTGGTTATTGTATAATATAAATAGTTATTTAATCTAATCTTCTTCACGGCGACTGAAACTATAATAATAATTTTGACTTGATGGATTAATGTTCACCCGATTTATTTATGTTCAAGATGGGAAAATAAACTGTTCAGTAGATGAGAGGCTCTTATTGTCTTAACCATTCAATAGAGGTGTCTGTTGTTTACCTGTAAACACACTGTGTGTTTACTGTGTTTAGTTTAGTGTGGTGTGTGTTTAATGTGTGCGTGCGTGTTAATCCCGTTAAGGGTGTGTGTGTGTGTGTGTGTGTGTGTGTTTTAATGAAGTAGTTTATTTATAGAAACGTCTGTAGAGCTTTAAAATGCAACCGGGATGAGAAACTGTCCCGACAAACAAACTGATGTGCTGCTCTTCCTCCCCCCTTCTTTCTCCTTTTCCCCCGCCCCTCTTCCTCATATATTCCTCCTCTCTACACACGTCTTCTTCCCTTTCCTCCTCCTCCCCCCATCATCTCCCTACTCTTCCCTTCCTCCTCTTCTTCTCCCCCCCTTCTCCTCCTCCTCTTCTTCTCATCTCCCACTCCTCTTCTTCTTCTTCTTCCCTTTCCTCTCCCTCCTCCTCTTCTTCTTCCCCCTCCCCCAGACAATGGATCAGAAGTTCGGGTTGTTCTTCCTCCTGGCATCGGGCCTCCTCGTCCTCCTCAGCTTGTCCTCCGTCACTCGGGCCGAGGGCGCCATGGAGGACGACGTTCTGGGCGACTACGTGGACGTGGAGGACGATCTGGAGCTGAGTCTCCCCGGAGCGGAGGAGGAGGAGCTGGAGGGGGAGCAGGAAGAAGCGCCCCCCGGCCCCAAGGCCCCGCAGATACCCAAGGTCAGCCACGGAAACCCTTCACTTCATTTAACCGCTATAACTTTATTTTACATTTATTTAGTTTTTAAATAAATTGTTTTTAGTGTCTTTGTCATGTTGCTATATAGTGTAACTTTGATCTGCATCTTTATGTTTTTTTTATTTTTTATTTATTTGCACAAAAATAAGTAACAAATGTAACATTATTAAAAAAGACACAGAAATGAGTGCAGGTGAGAAAAGAAACCCAAAGGGCTTATGCAAGGTTCTCACCTAAAGTAATGAATAATAAACAAGAATAACATTAAACGTGCTAAAACAAACAACAATACACATCAAGGAATACAAAACACTATGAAGATGATGAAAAGGCTTGGATTACCAGGCTGGCCCTTAATCTATGTTTGAAGTTACTGAGTGAAGATGAAGAATTAGCAATAAGAATGTGATTATTCCAGAATAAAGAACCTCTGTGTTTGATGGAGAACTGGCTGAGAGTGGTACGGCTGAAGGGAGGATGGAGATTAGCAGATTGTCTGGTGTTGAAATCGTGAACTTGAGAATTGGTCTTAAAATATTCTTTGAAAGGTGTAGGGAGCATATGAGCAAGGAACGTGCATTTATAGATGAATGAACAGGTCTGGACTGTGTTAATGTCAGAGATAGACAATATATTTAATTTATTAAACAGAGGAGCAGAAGGAGCCGAAAAGCTGGAGGAGGTAGCTATTCTTACAAATTGTTTTTGCGAAATGAGTAATTTGTGTAAATTAGATGGATATGTACTTGCCCAGACAATATTGCCGTAGATGAGATATGGATAAATTAAACTATAGTAAAGGGTTAAGATGCATGCCTGATGAACCAACCCCCTGATTCGTCTGATGATACCAAGTGATCTTGAAACTTTGTTGGTTACTGAATGTATATGTTCTTTCCATGACAATTTTTCATCAACTAGGATACCTAGAAATTTGATTAATTTCAATCCCATCAATAAATAGCTTAGCTCTATGTTGACAGTACGTTTTATTTTTACTTGAAAACACAATAAAGTTAGATTTTTTTACATTTAGTGATAACTTATTAGCAAGAAACCATTCGGATAGCATAGCTATGCCAGAATTAGCTTCCTTAATGAGTGATTCAAAATTCTTGTGAGTTAATATCAAATTTGTATCATCAGCAAACAGAATGGGTGTAAAGGATGGTGATACAGCAGCTAGGTCATTGATGTAAATGAGGAATAATAGGGGTCCAAGTATAGATCCCTGAGGAACTCCACATGACATCCCAACTTTGGATGAAAAACAACCATTTGCATACACGTATTGCTCACGGTTATAAACATAATCACACAGCCATTTCAAAGTGACATTTTGAAAACCATATCTATGTAACTTATCAAGTAATATTACATAATCAACAGTATCAAAGGCTTTAGAAAGATCTAGGAATATGCCAATAGCAAATTCATTCTTATTAATGGCTGTATAGATATTCTCCACCAGCTGAACAAGGGCCAAGTCGGTGGAGTGTTTTTTCCTAAAACCATATTGATGCTCATATAGAATATTATGTTCATTCAAGTGTTTCAACATTCTTTTATGAACCAGTTTTTCCAATATTTTCGAAAAGCATGGTAAAACAGATATTGGTCGATAATTATTAAACAGTCTTGTATCACCAGATTTATGCACAGGAATAACTTTGGCTATTTTTAAATCTGTTGGAACCTCCCCAGATTTCAGAGATAGGTTGAATATGTGTGTAAGGGGTTTAATAATTGAGGAAGATACTGATTTAATCAATGAAGAACCAATATCATCGTGACCAGCTGCTGATATTCTTAAGTTGGAAATTAATTCCAACACCTCTGACTCATTAGTATCTTCGAACTGTGAAAGAGTAGGGAAATTACCTTTAATGTAATCTAAATGATTACTATTAGGTTTTCCCATACCCTTAGACAGAGATGAACCCACATTTGCAAAGAAATTATTAAATTCATTTACTATAACAGGGTCATTATACATTTGTTCACCATCCTTGAATTGAGATGGGAGTGGAGCACTAGACTTTTTTTTGTTAAGAAGTTCATTGATGATTTTCCAAGTGGACTTGGTGTCTGCTGAGTCTCTGAATTTCTTGGAAAAGTGCATTTTCTTAGATATCCTCAGCAAATGATTAAATTTATTTTTATATTTTTTATAAATCGCAGAATTAAGTGGAGAGGGATTTGTGAGGAATTTTTTATATAATTAGTTTTTTAGAATAGAGGATTTATGTAGACCTGTTGTAAACCTTATTGCATTTTTGTACGCCTTATATATACAAATATGTATTATATCTATCTTCTGAAAACGGTGGTTATAAAATCCTCTGTGTAAAATGTGATTTAAAGATTAAAAAACAACTTTTGTTGATGGTTTATACATTTATTTAGTATTTACATGTTTTTATCTTTAAATAGTTTATATTGGCCTATTATTTGTTTGTTTATTTTAACTATTATTAGCACTTTGATTTGCATTTTCTTTTTTTAATTATCGCATTATTTTTATATATATATATATATATATATATATATATATATATATATATATATATATATATAAAAAATAATTTAACATTTATTTTATAATTTAACATTTATTTTATACTCTTTCATATTTCTTATACTTCTTTTAATCGTTAAATATTTGTTGTTGTTCCATTTGTGTGTGTTTTTTATAACTGTCTTCTGAATAGAGGTAGAGATCTAAGGTGAGTCCTCTTCTTCCTCAGGTGACCTACAAGGCTCCGGAGCCCATGGGGGAACACTTCATCGCCGAGTCCTTCGACCGCGGGACGCTGGACGGGTAAGAAACTCACCTGAGAGGCCTCTGGTCAGGTGACTAACTCACCTGAGAGATGCTGCCTCTGGTCAGGTGACTAACTCACCTGTGTGGTTTCAGGTGGGTTCTGTCCATCGCCAAAAAGGAAGACGCTGACGAAGACATCGCCAAGTACGACGGTAAGTACACAAATACAGAAAGTACACGCAGGAAAAGTACTAATACTACACAGTAAATATACTGTTATAGGTAAAGGTAACAATACCTCACTGTTAAAATACTTTCACAATAAAACTACCATAACCCACTGTTAAAATACTCCTTCACAATAAAACTACCATCACCCACTGTTAAAATACTCCTTCACAATAAAACTAACGATACTTTCACAATAAAACTAACAATGCCAAGCTATTAAAACACTCCGTCACAATAAAACTAACAATACCATCAAAACGAGTCATATGCGTGGTGATGAAGATGAAGATGTGACCCCCAGGTAAATGGTCGGTGGAGGACATGAAGGACAGCAAGCTGCCCGGAGACAAAGGTCTGGTCCTGAAGTCTCGGGCCAAACATCACGCCATCTCGGCTCAGCTGCTGCGACCCTTCACCTTCGACGCCAAGCCGCTCATCGTCCAGTAAGAGGCCTGCTCACCTTCATCACGCTGGTTTCTCTGGACATCGTTCACTTTCCTCTTCATCACTCTTCTCTGTTGTCGTTCACATTTGTCTTCATCACTCTTCTGTCGTTCACCTTCGTTTTCATCACTCTTCTCTCGTTGTTCACCTTCGTCTTCATAACTCTGCTCCCGGTTTCTCTGTCGTTCACCTTTGTCTTCTCTCTTGTTGTTCACCTTCGTCTTCATCACTCTGCTCTCGGTTTCTCTCTTGTCGTTCACCTTCCTCTTCATCATTCTTCTCTCTGTTGTCGTTCACCTTCCTCATCATCACTCTTCTCTGTTGTCGTTCATATTTGTCTTCATCACTCTTCTCTCTTGTTGTTCACCTTCGTCTTCATCACTCTCCTCTCGTTGTTCACCTTCGTCTTCATCACTCTTTCTCTTGTTGTTCACCTTCGTCTTCATCACTCTGCTCTCGGTTTCTCTCTGTCGATCACCTTTGTTTTCATCACTTCTCTCTGATGTCCTTCGTCTTCATCGCTCTTCTCTCTCGTAGGTACGAGGTGAACTTCCAGAACGGCATCGACTGCGGCGGCGCCTACGTGAAGCTGCTATCTCAGACCGCCGACCTCGACCTGGTGAGTTCCACCTGGAGACGTTCCTGGTGATGAGTTCAAGGACCGTCGGCAGGATGGAAATGCAGTGATGATTACGTTGTACAGCTTCTGTCTGTAATAAACGGAGTAGTTTTAAACGGCGTGCCGTCCCGTCCCCAGGACCAGTTCGTGGACAAGACTCCGTACACCATCATGTTCGGTCCTGATAAATGTGGAGAAGAATACAAACTTCACTTCATCTTCAGACACAAGAACCCCAAAACAGGAGAGTACGAAGAGAAACACGCCAAGAAACCCGACTCTGACCTCAGGACCTACTACACCGACAAGAAGACTCACCTGTACACACTGGGTAAGAGATACCTGTACACACTGTAAGATACACACAGGTACACACTGGGTAAGATACACCTATAAGAGACAAACTACACAGGTACACACTGTAAGGTACACAGTGTACACTCTGTAAGAGACGCACTGTAAGATACCCACAGGTGCACACTGGGTAAGAGACACACTGTACACACTGGGTAAGAGACACACAGGTACACACTGTAAGATACACACTGTAAACACTGTAAGATACACACTGTCAGACACACCTGAACTGGGTAAGATGTCCAGGTGTGTAAATCCTGCCCTCTGTCGCCCCCTAGTGTTGAACCCTGACAACACCTTTGAGGTGCTGGTGGACCAGACGCAGGTGAACAGCGGCAGCCTCCTGGCCGACATGACGCCCGCCGTCAACCCGGCCGCCGAGATCGAGGACCCCGAGGACCAGAAGCCCGAGGACTGGGACGAGAGGCCCAAGATCCAGGACCCGGCCGCCGCCAAGCCCGACGACTGGTGAGCCACCGCGCCGTGCGTGTGCGTGTGTGCGTGTGTGTGTGTGTGTGTGTGTGTGTGTATTTACAAGTGTGTGTGTGTGTGTAGGGACGAGGACGCCCCCGCTCAGGTTCCAGATGAAGACGCGGTGAAACCCGACGGCTGGCTGGACGATGAGCCCGAGTACATCGGAGACCCGGAAGCCCTGAAGCCAGAAGACTGGTGAGACACGGGGGGCCTCCGATTGGCCGGTTTCCAGGTAGGGAGTCGACCTCCGGCCGCTCACCTGTCCCTTCTCCCCGGCCCTCAGGGACCAGGACATGGACGGCGAGTGGGAGGCGCCCCAGGTGCCCAACCCGCTCTGCGAGAGCGCCCCCGGCTGCGGCGCCTGGAAGCGCCCCGTCATCGACAACCCCAACCACAAGGGCAAGTGGAAGCCGCCCATGATCGACAACCCAAACTACCAGGTGGGAGCGAGAGCCGCGAGGCGTTCAGGTGCCGGCTGTTCTCCGGGGCCCACGGTGACGGTTTGGTTTTGCGTCCTCAGGGCGTCTGGAAGCCGAGGAAGATCTCCAACCCGGCGTTCTTCGAGGACCTGCAGCCGTTCCGCATGACGCCGTTCAGCGCCGTGGGGCTGGAGCTCTGGTCCATGACCGCCGACATCTTCTTCGACAACTTCTTCATCACAGACGACCGCGCCACGGCCGACCGCTGGGCCGCCGACAGCTGGGGCCTGAAGAAGGCCGCCGAGGGCGCCGCCGACGTGAGTGAACCGGGAATATACGACGACTAAATAAAGGGTTACCGAGGAATTAATGCTAAAGGAATTATAGTTGGAAGAAAGGAAAAAATCCTTTTTAATTAAGACATTTATTTAATTTAAGATTAATAAATGCCATTTAATAAATAAAAGCAACGTTTGTGTTTAATGTTTTATTGTTTGTTTAATGTTCTGATGTTTGTGTTTAATGTTTTATTGTTTGTTTAATGTTCTGATGCTTGTGTTTAATGTTTTATTGTTTGTGGTTAATGTTTGTTTGTTTGTTTGTTTTCAGCCCGGTTTGGCGACTCAGATGTTGAGCGCCGCTGAAGAGCGCCCGTGGCTCTGGGTTGTCTACGTGCTCACCGTGGCTCTGCCGCTCGTCCTCATCATCGTCTTCTGCTGCACTGGCAAGGTAACTAACTAATTAACACACACACAGCTGGGTGGAGGAGTCTTTATACCTGGAGGGAAATGCAGAGAGGAGCCGACTTAAAGTTCAGAAATGCCGAGTTGACCTTCCTCTGAGGCGGCCTGATGTGTGTGTGTGTGTCTGGTTGTGTGTGTGTGTGTGTGTGTGTGACTTCCACAGAGGTCGTCAGCATCAGGTCAGGGTCAGTTGAATCTCACCAGCTTACAGGAAGAGTTTAACGAAGCTGGACCCCCGAGCCGACCCGCCTCCTCAGGCCTGGTGACCGCCGCTAGCGTAGCTTTTTGTGTGTGCGCTGTCAGTGTTTTTGTGTGCGTGTGCTGTCAGTGGTTGTATATGTGTCGTGGTTTAGACGTCTGTATCGTTGTGAAACGTCAGAAAAGAGCGACGAAGGAAACATCTGATTGGTGCGTCTGTAGTTTCTGGACTTTACTATGCATTTAATAACTTTGAAGATTCTTATTTCTTTTGCAATTAAAATGTTAATTTTAATTTTTTTAAATCCCGTATTTATTTCCATTTTCAGGTATTTCTTTCACTTTTCCAAAAAAAAAAATTATTTAACACATTTTCTGATGCTAATGAGAATTTATTTTTAATCTGCTTCATAATTGACACATTTCTCTAAAAGTGTCTTTGCAAGAGAATTCCGACGCCGTCCGTCGTTTTTGATCATGTTCATGTTCCTGTGAAGACGAGCTGGAGCTGATGGTTTGCATGTTTCTGCTCTGCAGAAGAAGAGCCCGGAGACGCCGGCAGCAGAGTACAAGAAGACCGACGAAGCTCAGCCCGACGTGAAGGAGGAGGAGGAGGAGGCTGAGGAGGAGGAGGCTGAGGAGGAGGAAGAGGCTGAGAAGAGCAGTCCAGGTATCCACCGCGTCTAGAGTCCAGAGTCCAGCTCGGCCCTCGGCCTCCGTCTGATTTCAATGTCTTTATTTAACGTTTCAGCTGCAGAGAAGAGCGACGCAGACGAGAGTCCTGCAGAGAACGAGGAGGAGGCGGAGAAGGAGGCGACGGGCGACGAGGTGAGGAGACGTTTAACGCTCGCCGCCAGTTACCGTGCGCCCGACTAAACCGTGAAACTCTTTCTGCAGAAATCGTCTGCAGAGGACGACATTCTGAGGAGATCTCCCAGGAACAGGAAGGTCAGAAAGGACTGATATCTGACTCCACAGCCCTGCCCCCCCCCCCCCCCCCAAACATCCCCTCCTCTTCCCCCCCCCCTCCTCCTCTCGTCTGCTCCGAGGCGATGAAGCCAACGTGGATCCCCGTGGAGGCGGAGAAGCCGACAGGAAACTAATCAAGACCTCCGACAAGTGGCGCCTGCTCATGATGAAGATGATGATGATTCCAGTGTGAACAGGACTGACTTAGTGTGATTTAAAAGGATTTGTTTTCTTCTTGTTTATAAAAGATTAATTGAGATTAACTAAAAAAAGATAAACCTTCCAGCATCATTCCACCCGAGCGGGGCGGCGCCGCCCCGCCGACCAACCGCCGAGCAGCTCTTGGACGCGGCGCCGCCCGTTCTTTCCACCAATGAGACGCCAATCGGTTCTCCTTCTGGGGAGAACCCAACGTGTCGCTGATTAGCTCCAGAACTTATACCCCGAATATAATATATTATCCCACCAGCTGATTAGCGTTAACAACGGGCCGCAACGCGCCCGCCCGTAGAGTGATTAGTGCCAATTAGCTGCCGAGCCGCTAATTGGCCGACTTAACATTTGGCTCGCAAGCCGTCCTAGACTTATCAGCGTAGCTCGCGGTTAGCCGCCGTGCTAACGTTTTAAACGACTGGCGCTGAACCTTCGCTTCCTTTGTCTCGTCGTTTTAGTTTCGTTGTTGCGCTGCTCCACACGCAGCGCTCATGTTTCCTCCGTATTTCTACCGTGTTGTGATGTCCTGATGGGGGGGGGGGGCAGAGGTCAAGAGGTCAGGGGTCAGAACCACCGAGCAGGAATTGGTTGGAGAGACGTCGTTGGACTATTAGTGTAGATTTTGTTTTATTTGTCCAAAGCGACACGACAGTAGCTCGCCGGCTCTTCTCGTCCAATTAAAGGCTTTGTGTCTTGATGGGTCCTGGTACTCTTGGGTCCTGGTCCTTGTGGATCTGGATCCTCCCGGGGTCAGACGTGTTCACCTTTTACGTCCAAACGCACCTTCTGTAGTCTCGTCAGTCGGTAAAAACAACTTTGCTTAATGAAGAGGAAACTAACCCACCAAAATAAAACCAGGGCTGCAATCTGAATGGGATTCAGAGTGTTTTCACGAGGCGCCGTAGTTTGACCTCTCGCCGCCGCCATCAGGACAGAACCGTCTCCGTTAGTGCGATCACTCGGAAAACAAGAAATAATCATACGTTTTGTAAAGATTCTGAATTGTGTTCTTTTTTATTTTTTATTCATCATGAAATCCTTTTTTTAGAGGATTATTTATAATGCATAAGAAGCTACGAACTGTAACCCCCCCCCTCCGGCGATGATTCAGAGTCCTCCGGCCTCCTGGAGATCTTAGAGATGTAAAGTCGTGAAGCTGGATTTGTGATTCTTGAAGGTGTTTGATAAAGAAGTGACTCCATGAATCCAGCCTGTTCCCTCGTGGTCTTCTTTGTGTCGTGTTCTGTGAGCTTTACTGATTGGCTGACCCGGTGGATGGTGGGCGGGGCTCGAGATCTCGGGGCTCGAGGTGGACTTGGAGCTCCCCGCTTCCATAACCCTCCCTCCTTTTTATTTTGTAAGATTAAACAGGAAGCTAGTTCCATGTGTGGCTGTGAACTGCTTGTAGTCTTCATTGTTCTGTGGTTCAGCCTCTTCATCGTGTTTCTGTGGCTGAACGCCCTCTGCTGGTCAAACTTTACTCTTGTAACTGTACTTTATTATTTTTGTTGTCATCGTGTTCTGAACCTGCAGCCCGATGTACACAAACTATTAAAGGAGGCGGCGCGCCTAAAGGTCGACTTTAAAATACTGTGATGATGGAGCCGAGGTGTGTGTCCGTGTGTGTACGTGTGTATGTGGACACGCAGTAAACATTTTGTTTTGATGAATAAAAAGGCCAAAAGGAAACTGAATGAGAGGCTGACTGTTTAATTATTAAAGATGCAGACGTAGCTCTAAAATATAATTTTGCATCTGAATATTATACCACAACCAGAGCAACTAGTGACCCCACTGCAACCAGACCAGAGCAACTAGTGACTAAACTGCAACTAGTGACCCCACTGCAACCAGACCAGAGCAACTAGTGACTAAACTGCAACTAGTGACCACACTGCAACCAGAGACCAAAGCAACTAGAGACCACACTGCAACCAGAGCAACTAGTGACCCCACTGCAACCAGAGACCAAAGCAACTAGTGACCCCACTGCAACCAGAGACCAAAGCAACTAGTGACCCCACTGCAACCAGACCAGAGCAACGAGTGACCCCACTGCAACCGGAGCAACTAGTGACCCCACTGCAACCACAGACTAGAGCAACTAGTGACCCCACTGCAACCGGAGCAACTAGTGACCCCACTGCAACCAGAGACCAGAGCAACTAGTGACCCCACTGCAACCAGACCAGAGCAACTAGTGACCCCACTGCAACTAGTGACCACACTGCAACCAGAGACCAGAGCAACTCGTGACCTCACTGCAACCACTAATTGATTTATATTATTTTTATTAATGTTATTGTATTTTATATTTTAATGTAATTTATAATATATTATATAACAACTTAGATTAGTTTGAGATATTTTTACAATAAGTTACATGATATTATTTATATAATTGTATTTTGCATTGTATTATTTTATTAATGAATTACGTCCTCGTGATTCCATGTTAAGCGCCCGAGCGTTCCTCGCTCCCTATTGGCTGTCTGAGCTGCCACTCAGCGGGGAGGCGGGACTAAGGACATTCCTCCTGTCGCTGATGGAAAAAAAAGAAAAGAGAAAGTTTCCAAGATGGCGGAGTAGCTTTGCCTGTCCGCTGGAAAACAATAGAAGCAGCACCGAAGGGGCAGTTAGCCCGATCCGACTGGACCAAACCGCTCTCAGAATCACACACATCGCGGCTCGGGCTCGGGCAGGTGGGGAGGAGGAACACCCGGGAACCCCTCGGGAGACAGACTAACACGCAGAATGACTGTATTTAAACGGTAGAGGAGCTAACGGTAGCTCGTAAGCGAGGAGGATCAGCTGTTGTAGGCAGGAAGGAGCGGACAGCCACGCGTTTCACAGTAAGTCCATTTAAATAAGCTTCTTCTCTCGTGGGGTGTCGGGTGAACACGAACGGGTTCAACCGGGTGATCCCGAACGGGCTCACCCAGCTGAACTCCAACGGCTCGACCAGCTGAGCCAAGTTTGTGAAGTAGTTAGCCGTCGAGCTAACTAGCCCCCCCCCCAAGCTAACCAAAGCTAACTACTTTTTTTTACATTTAAAAAAAAAAATACTCGCGCAGATATAGAAAGTTTTCTCCCCACTGGAAAGTAAAGTCATGCGGCTCGTCCGGAGGGTCTCCTCGGCTCCGACCAGCGCGCCAGACGCCCCTGAAACACTCTTTTAATTGGTAGTTTTTAAAGGAATTCTCGACGCTCCAACTTTGATTTTTTGTTGTTGTGTGTTAGTGGAGGAATGCTGCTCAGTTAACTCCTCACAGAGATTTCCACTCAGCGTTTCATTTCAGCGGAGTGTTTTTTTATTAACAAATAAAGTAGCGGTTTCTGGTTGGTGTTTTTTTTACATTAATCGGAGGTCTTTTTCTCCCCCTATTTCGGGGTTAAACTGCGGCTCTACGCCGACTCGTCCTCCGTGTTTAACGCGGTCATAGTGGGCAGTGAGTGGATGTCGAGGAGCACCGGGAGGCGGGATGGTACCGCGCATAAAGCCCGTTAATGTCCGCGGTTCGGCGGTGTGACTAAAGGCCATTAGCGAGACAAAGGTCGCCTCCATGGAGCCAGAACGGGAGTCTTTGTGGAGCAGAGGGGGGGTCTAGAGACGCCCAGGGTGGGAAGCCAAAGAGCCCAGTTCAGCGGTTTTATGGACGAAACCTGAGCCGGGGATTCTCTCTCTTTTTCATTTTTTTTTTTGAAAAAAAAAGAAACTACCAACAAAGTCTTTTATATTGATGATGGCGGATTTTGTTACACCGCGACACAGCGCGGTGATGGAGAGGCTCCGCCGGAGGATCGAGCTCTTCCGGCAGCATCACAACAGCTGCGAGAGCCGCTACGAGAGCGCGACGCTGGAGCGGCTGGAGCTGGAGCGGCAGCAGACCTTCGCCCTGCACCAGCGCTGCCTGCAGGCCAAGGCCAAGCGCTCCAGCAAGCACCGGCAGCCGCAGGCCGGCGGCGGCGGGGACCAGGCCGGGCCGAGGGCCACGGGAGGAGGAGGAGGAGGAGGAGGAGGAGGAGGAGGTGGAGGAGCAGAGCTCGGGGAGACCGGAGGGACGGCGACGGAGCAGAGCCGGAACAGCACCCTGATAGCGGTGAGGGAGCACCGGACATACACACACACACACACATAGAGACACACAGACACTCAGGCTGGTGGGGCTCCACACAGAGCAGCTGTGGAGGCGATCAGAGGGGCTCAGTTTAATCAGATGTTTGGTATTTGGATGTCTTTCATCTGAACAGAGTCTCATGGTGAAGGTTCCGGCGGCCCTTTGGACACACACACACACACACACACACGGTTAGATATGAGAAACTCCGCAGCACAAACTACAGAATCGACGAGCAAACGTGTTTATTATAATACAATTGTCGAGATGCACCAACAACCTGCTGACGGAGCGCATTTGTTCTTAAGCCTACAAGAAATATGGTTTCAGTCCACAAGTTTACTTCTCGGGTTCAGAATTATTAAAGACGCTGATATCGTGATTTTCATCTGGATTTATTTAGTTTGTATTGTTTTTACTGGAGGAAAATGCGAAACTGGTGTTTACAAACGGTCCCATGCTGTGATATACTACTATTTAACTTTGAAGTGAGTAGAATAGAAGAATCGCTTTCATTTAAAACATTCGACCCCCAGCTCGGTTGCGATGCGTTCGAAGACACGGTAATCAAAGTCCCCTTCAGGCTCGATTAATCTAAAATAAATCTGAATGTTTTATTAGTGAAGATCAATCTTGTGACCGCTTGTTGGTGTTATGATTCCTGACACTCTGAAGTGTCCTGAACCCCCGTGGACCCGCCCCCTCTGAAGCTGGTGTTATTGATCCAGTGTCTCACTGATCAGATCAGCCCTATGTTTGTTGATCAGAGATAATCACACTGATTGATCGCTGTCTTTGAGCCGCGTGGTCACGTGACCTCTTGTCACTTCCAACCGACCGGATCCGTTCAGCTGCTGCAGTGTCCTTGAGCAAGATGCCAAACCCCCCAACCAGCTCTGACCTTTGACCTCTTTCCTTATTTGTTTCAGTATTTCATTTAGCAAAACATATTTATAATGGCGTTGAAACATTTACTCATTGAGCTGATTTACAGGAACATAACATATCTTTAAACTTATTGGATAAAAAACAGGTGGCAGACTCTGCAGTAGATTTATTTAAAGCTATTTATAGATTAAATAGCTGCAAATGTATTGATGAGATGTCTGCTTAAAGGTGCTCACAGCGGACAACAACTTATGTATGTATTTAGTTATTGATGTTTGTAAAAACACCAATATCTTCAATTCACTGACGCAATTCTTATTTTTAAAATTATAAATTGGTTGTACATTTCTCCGCTGCGGGACTAATACAGGATTATTTATTCTCATTTATGTAGCAACAATTTTTAGTATAGCGCCATAAAGCATATGTATGTGTATAAATATATATATATACACACACACGTGTGTGTATATATGTATATATATATATATATATAATGCGTGTGTGTTTATATATATTTATTTATACGTGTGTGTGTATATATATATATATATATATATATATATATATACATACATACATACATACATACACGTGTCAGATGAATGAAAGTGTCCATATTTTCAATAATCTAATTAATTCAACAAATAAACATGCTGAGAATCGCTCGATTATTTTAAATGTTGGCTTTAAAATAATCGAGCGATTATCAGCATGTTTATTTGTAGTTTTCTGTCTGTGTGGAGCCGCACCTTTCAAAAGTTGTTGCACCAGTAGAATGACAGTCAACGCTGATTTGTATTAAACTGAATGTCTATTATTTATCAAAAGTCGAGTATTTATCGGGAATTAATTCTGTCATCGTGGATGATGCAGCGTCCGAAGATGATTGAGTCGCCCGTGATCGTCCTGTGGACGTTCATTTAAGACGTTTGTTGTTCCTGCTCCACAACATGTCAGTTGAGTAGATATCAGGTGTTGAGGAGAGTCCAAAGTCCAGCTGGGGGCTGAGTCCCGGCAGGTGACCCTCATGTCGCTGTGTATCTCTGGTTCCTGTTCTCACATCACCGAGTCATGTGACTCTCAACAACCAGCCGGAGGAGAGCTAGCAACGTTAGCACCGCCGCTAACGCAGAACCAGGAGGTCCACTTCAGTTACACGATGATGCGTTCAGGTTCTGCACAGTGAAAATGAGTACTGGCTGACAGTCAATTATAACTTTCTAATAATGTGTTCACATGTAATCTAGTAAAACGCAGTGTTGGTGATCAACTAGAATACATCCACATGTTACGTTACATGTCATTTAGCAGACGCTTTTATCCAAAGCGACTTACAATAAGTGCATTTCAACCTAGAGTACAAACTAAGAACAACAAGAATACAGAAAGTAACATTTCCTCAAGATAGTCAAACTACAAAAGTACCATAATAAGAGCCATTCAAGTGCTACCAAAGTGCAAGTCTGTGTTTTAATCCAGGTATAGTCGAAAAGGTGCGTTTTCAGTTTCCGGCGGAAGCTGTAGAGACTTTCTGCTGTCCTGGTGTCAGTGGGGAGCTGGTTCCACCACTGAGGAGCCAGGACAGAAAACAGTCTGGATGTAGAGGGATTAGCTCGAGGTGAAGGAGTCACAAGTCGGTTGGTTGTTGCGGAGCGAACGTGCCGGGGTGTACGGTGTGACCACATCATCATCATACAATATGTTTTCACATTAATAGTAAAGATACAGTGGAGAATTATGGTTTATTTTGGGTTCTTTCAGTTGTTCTGGTGACCACTGACGGCTCTAGGTCGCCTATTGACGAACTTATGGGGTTCTTTTTAGAACATATATGGTCACTGGAGTCTTCAAGGGTTCTTTTAGAGGTTCTCGTGGTCAGTAATGAGTTCTAGAGATGAGTTATGAGGTTATAAAGTCTACTGAGGGTGATGTAAGGGTTCTTTTCGAGCAGGGGTCAGGAACCTTTTTGACTGGGAGAGCCATAAAAGTAAAAGCCAAATATTTCTAAATATATTTCTTTGAGAGCCATATAGTATTTTGTACGGATAATTTTAATTCGACTTCTGGTGCTGCATGAGGCTGGGGGGGGGGTGCAGGTGACTTTTTATTTGCTCCGCGATGATGCGCGTACACGCCGGCGGAGCTCACGTCTTTAAGAAAGGGACCTGACACACTGCTGCTGTAATCTGGCGCGATAGAGAAAGTTAGAGGGGGGCGGGCGGCGACTTTTAAAAAAAATTTTTTAGAGGTTCTCAGTAATGAGTTCTAAAGATCCCTTATGAGGTTATAAAGTCTACTGAGGGTGATGTAAAGGTTCTTTTAGAGGTTCTAGTTGTCAGTAATGAGTTCTAGAGATCCCTTTTGTGTATTATGATCTGATAGCAGGAGGACTCGCCCTCTGAGTGGTTCAGAGCGACAGAACCTGCTCTGAGGAACGCTGACAGAGTCCTGAGGAGTGACTCAGTGTGAAACCCTGCTGCCCCCTCACGCCTGACTCATCAGTGTGTGTGTGTCCTCAATACGAACTCGGTCGTTAGGAAACACCTCGCTCTGCTCCGTGTCGCCTCCGCTGGGCTGTGATTGGCTGCTCACTGGTGATGTCACCGACTTGCCGACGTCAATCCTAAATGTTTTCACAACAGGCGTCTCGAGGTCTCCGAGTTCAGATGCCCTCTTCAGTCTTTCTGGACATCTCAAGCTTTACGGCCTACTCTCTACTCACCGCTCTGAACCCGTGGGAGGTGGACGTTACTGTCGACACCGCCCTGCCGGCCGTGTCGCTTCATTACAAAGACCTCTTCTATAAAACAAGCTTCTTAAGACATCATGGATGTTTGTTTACGTGCCGGCCGTGTTGTTGTGACGGGTTCCCAGAGTGTCAACAAGCACCTGAAACACAAACACCAGCAGAAGTCCAATAAACCGACGCTATAAAGACGCCACCGGGATTCCTTCGCTAGAAACCAAACATTCTGTCTGGCAGAAAGAAGCCGTGAGATAAGGGCCGTAAACACGCGGCGTGGTTAGGATTCCTGTGTCTGAGTGAGAGCCGAGGCCTTCAGGACGAGGCGTTCAGGAGCCCCGACGAGGCGTTCAGGAGCCTGCTGAGTTCTCTGTAATGATTTTAAACATTAACATTATTATTGAAAAATATATTTAAATAATTGTAATTAAAGTGTAATGTGTGTGTGTGTGTGTGTGTGTGTGTGTCTAGACACTGTACAGTAAGTGTGAGATCTCCTCTTGATTTCCTCGTTTACTCGCCCACTAATACTCTAGTGACGACGTTACGACCTCGTTCAAGACGCTGGTCGAAGGGAAAAGGGGCGGAGCTTGCGCATCGCCGGCGGTCACGTGAACGTCTTTATTCCTTTTCATTAGCCGCGGTAACGTCGTGGGAATCTTTATTTTAATGTTTCCTCTTGTGGCTTCGAGGCGTCTCAGGAATCTGTTGACTGCAGAATGTGAGGCGTGTGAGGCTCAGCTGACGTGGAGGCCCTGAACGCCCCATCAGATCCGGTGTCTGCTGACTGCTGTGAGGAAGCTCTTTGTTATGGTTATTCAGCCGCCTGCAGCTCCCAGAGCCGCCCGCTCCAGCGCCACCTACAGACGGAGAGCACGCCCTGCAGCGGAAACATGCATCATAATGTCACGATGAAGTCGCCCTCTGAACCCACGGCCGGGTTCTGGGGGCTAGAAGTCGCCTCTGAGATCTGAATAACTCTCATAATCACATGGATCACTAAAAAGAACGACAAGCACGTTTAAGTTCTTGATTCATCTTAGAGTAAACTTTGTAAACATCACGCGTGTTCCCGTGTCGGAGGCTCTGGGTTCTATAAATGCTGAACTATCTCCATGTTTACCTCCTCTGCGCTCGGAGCTTCTGATTGGTCGCCTCGGAGGACTCGATGGGGATGTCATCGTCGGCTCCTTAGCGTTCATGATTTAATGTTCTTTGCCGAGACCTGAAGAATGTTTATCATTTAAATGTAGTTTCTTCTTTGTGAGGAACCGGTCGTCCCTCGCGGTGTGTTCAAAGACCGTCGGAAAGATGAACATCCGATGATAATGAAGGGAAACGAACGTTGCGTCTGCAGGGTTGAGAAACTTCAGTTCATCTGGAGTCGCTTGCCAATAGTTCCACCTCATTGTAAATGTGGCGGAAAGCATGTCTGTCTCCGGGCAGATTATTATACTTTAATGTTTTTTATATTATAAGTTAATGCAACAAACAGAGTACACCGACACGATGCCATGAAGTACACAAGGAAAGGCCCCCGCGTCTTGTGAGGGTTTTCTTTATGATTATAAACTGAATAACTTTGAGTCTTTTTACTTTTGAAACTTAAAAAAAATAAAAATCGGAAACTAATTAACAATTAAACTGTGTTGCTGCCCTCGAGGAGCTACAGACTGAACCGAGTAAAGAAACTAAAGATACTTCAGGGACAGAGGAGACGGTGAAGGGTTAAACGATTTTAACGTGTATTTGTTTTTAGAAAGTGTTCAGTCTCATGAGTTGACGGTTGAACATCTGGACTCTGAGTTGGTCAAAGGCGCCCGGCAGCCCCCTCCTCGTGACTAACCCCCCGTGTCGTTCCTCAGCTGCAGGAGACGGTGAAGAGGAAGCTGGAGAGCGCCGCCTCCCCGCTGGGCCGCGACCCGCCCAACGGCTTCGGCGACAGCTTCCCGCCCAACAAGAAGGCGTGTCCCGACGGCGGCTCGGCCAACGGGGGCTCGCCGCCCGACTCCAAGCTCGGGGTCGGCGACTCGCTGAGCTCCAACGGGGCGGCGGGGGGGGGCGGCGCCGCGGGCCGGGAGCCGGGCCTGGACTTCCGTCGCAAGGAGATGAAGCAGGAGCCCGACGACATCCTGCCCATCATGCCGCCGGCCGGCAGCAACAGCCTGTTCCCCGACCTCAACCTCAACGAGCAGGAATGGACGGAGCTGATGGAGGAGCTCAACTGCTCCGTGGCCTACGAGGACATCCAGGACATCCTGAACGACGGCTTCGAGGAGGACCGCAAAGACTCGCTGGCGCTGACGCCGGGTGGAGCCGGGCCGGGAGGAGGAGGAGGAGGAGGAGGAGGAGGCGGCCAGTCATCCCAGAGTCTGCTCCCTCCAGACCTGGTCAGCGTGAAGACGGAGTTCTCTCCGTCCTCCGTGGCCTTCGAGCAAGACTCCCGCACCGCCTCCCCCCACGTCAGGTCCTCCTCCTCCTCGGGGCCGCCTCCCCCTCCTCGCCCCACCAGCTCCCCCGTCGCTTCCTCCTCCTCCGCCTCGTCCCCGGCCCTGCCCCCGTCGGCCCCCCGCCCGGCAGCAGCTCCAGCCGCCCCCCGGCCACCTCCACCCCACCGGCCCCCCCGCCCCCAAAGACCTGTCCCCGGCGCAGCAGCTGCAGCAGCTGGCCGCCCAGCAGCAGCGGGCGCAGCACCTCCACGGACAGATGCAGCACAAGCCGCCGCCGGGGGCCAAGTTCCACACCCAGGGGCCCCACGCCCACCCGCCGCCCTGGCCCCAGATGGCCACCGCCTCCCCAAGCCCACTAGGGGGCGCCGGCCCATCCCTGTACCCGCAGGACTTCCCCGCCCAGAAGCAGCTGCTGATGCCCGGGCCGCTCAGCAAAGGGCCCACCAAGGCGGGGCCGGGCGGCTACCTGCCGGGGGGCCACCCCAACATGATGGGCCACCTGGCGCCGGGGCCGCCGCTTGGCCGCCCGCCGGCGCCGGGCGCCGCGGCCGCCGCCGCCATGCTAAACTACAACAACACCAAACCTCTGTCTCACTTCGAGGCCGGGCCCGGCCAGCCGCGGCCGCCCAACGGCCAGAACCAGAACAAGGCGGCGCTGCTGGCGCTGCTCCGGCAGCAGCAGCAGAGCAAGCAGAAGAGCAGCATGAGCTTCAGGCAGCACCTCCCGCACGCACAGGTGAGGCCGCGAGCGTCCGCCGCTCACCTCTGCTTTGACATGTCAGAATATTATGTAGTTCTGCATGAAAAATGCTGATTAGTGGATCTTCCCGTTATTTTGAAGCGGTTTTCTTCCTGTTGATCGTTTATTTTAGTTTCAAATATATAACCTAGATGGTAAATGTGAAGGTTAGTAACAAAAAACGGGAAACTTTAAATTACAAAAACTGAATAGAAAAGTTTTTGAATTTATTCGGTTGTTTAACTTTTAATTGTAGCTGGAGGTTTATTATTTTGTATTTTAAATTATTTATACAATTGATATATATATATATATATACAATTTTTTTAACTTATTTATTTATATGCTAATTTATGAAGTGTGACGGAGAAGGCCGTTTTTTATAATTTAAAGTGGTCACGTGTCAGCGTTGGCGGCACATTCCTTGACACACACACACAATCTGAATCTGAGCCGGTCCTCAGACGTACCTCAGTTTGTGAGCGTGTATTAAGTGTGTTCTCTGGACTCTGGGAGATATCAAACCAAGGGAGCAGCTCCTCGTGCCCCACGCAGCTGTGGAGGACTGATGCATCATGGGAGTCTGAACAATGAGGCTCTGTTGCTGCAGCAGAGGCTCCTGCTGGCGGCTTCAGCTCGGCTTTAGAAAACTGTGAGACGGAAGAGAAAGAAGAAGACGTGTGTGTGTGTGTGTGTGTGTGTGTGTGTGTGTGTACACGTCTATGGATCTTTTATTCATGTTAGTCTATAGAGGAGCTCCACCACGTCACATGACCTCATGTTATAGAGGAGCTCCACCACGTCACATGACCTCTCCAACAGGTGCAGCCGAAGACTTGGAGCAGTTAGTGGAGTTGAGGTGAAGTCGGTCTGCAGCAAGAGGCCTTTTGTTCAGCTGCTTCAGACCGGTCTGGGCCCCACGTGTGTGTGTGTGTGTGTGTGTGTGTGTGTGTGTGTGTGTGTGTGTGTGTGTGTGTGTGTGTGTGTGTGGAGACAAAGCAGCCTTTCATATTCTGTGTATTTAAATATAGCTGCTGGTTGTATTTCCTCCTGCAGACGAGCTGCTCTGATCCTGCTGAACTCAACTTAAAATGTTTATTCACTATTCTTATGTATATATATTTATACGCATATGGTACAAGTACCTCTACTGAGTGTTCCCATGCTCCTGTACCTCCTGATTCAGAGGGAGTTGTTGGAGCTTCAACTGCTCTCTACTTATGAGGCCGCTATTGCAGATTAAAAAATAATAATACAAAATCTCATAAACTCATTAATTGTGATGTCATGGATACACATAACTTTATTGATCTTTGTTAACTTCACAAGCTCCCCGATGTCTTATAAAGTAGATTAAATAATAATTACATTCATGTATATTATTTATATATATATATATTATAAATATAATTGTTTTCTAATGATATATTTTTTATATAAAATATATATATTTAAAATATATATATATATAGTTATATACATATTTGTTTTTGTTGAAATATATTTATTTATATATATTTGTATTAAAAAAAAAAAATTAAATTATATATATATAATAAAATAAATAAATATAGAGAAGAAGAAAAAAAAAATATATAATTAAAGACCATCTAACAGATTATTCTCTTTTTTTTATACATTGAATGAAAACCAATAAAATACAAATATTTTAGTAAGACAGATTTTTATTCTTTGGTGGATAAAGTAAGGTAAATAATAACTAATATTAATAATCAACACTGTGTGTTCTCTCAGGACCAGAACCCCTACCCCGTCCCTCCACACGGCCCGGGCCCGGCCAACGCCATGGCGTCCGCGCCCGGGAGCAACGCCATGACGGCCCAGCCGGGGGCCAACGCCATCGCGGCTAACCACGGGAACGCCGCTTACCTGAGCAGCCAGGCGGCCGTGGCGGCGGCGCTCAAGCAGCAACAACAACATCAACAACAACAACAGCAACAACAGCAGCACCAACAGCAGATCCTGGAGCAGCAGAAGCAGCAGTACCTGCAGAGGCAGCTGATGGCCGAGCAGGTGAGGCCAAGACGAGTTCAAGGGCGGAGCTTGGAGTTCAAGGGCGGAGCTTGGAGTTCAAGGGCGGAGCTTGGAGTTCAGAGGCGGAGCTTGAGGCATGCAGAAGAACACAACCTGCAGGATTTCACAATAAGAGCATTATGTTTTAAATACTTTAGAAGCAGGAAGTCTTAAAAGTTACATCTTGACAGGATATTCAACCTTTTAGTTTATAACACATTTAATACTCGACTTGTTCCTCTGCAGATTGAGTATAGAGGCAATAAAGTAGTTTATTACAAGTTATTATGTATTAAAGTGACACTATGTAACTTTTCCCCTGTAGCGCCCCCTTCAAGTATTTAACGTCTGGCTCTCGAGCCATATATGGCTCTCCAGTCACGTGCCATCACAGCTGATCTCACAGCTGTGATGCGTGCTACCTGCAGCCATTCAGCCGTGGCATGTCACTCTGTCTCTACACGTCGCGTAGTGGAGCAAATAAAAAGTCACCTGCGAGCGTGGACTGGCACTATAAGACGTTGCGTAAAGCTGCCAGACAGCAAGTTGAACTACTTCCGCCGGAAGTACCGGGTCGGTCGCAACATCTTACATTGAGCAGTTTTCAGCCCCCAGACCCCCGAGTGGCGGAGGCGCAAATCAACATATTAAAAGTCATTGTAGCGGCACCATTTTTTTCAAGCTGTTACTTTAAGGTGGAAAAGTTACATAGTGGGGCTTTAAAAGAGATATCATATCTTATATTATTAAAGTGACGCTACAGTTTTAATATTATACGAGGGGAACCGGGAGCCGGAGAGCTTAAAGGTTCTATTTTAAGATTATAATCCAAATTAAATTCTAACTTTAATAAAAAGGAATCAATATGCATCGCAATTACATCAGATGTATAAGTTAAATAAAAACGATAAGTAGGTGTACCTGCAGGATGAATTCACCGAGTCACCCAGAGAGCTCGTACCTGTTGACCCTCGGGTTGAACACTAGAGGGCGCCGAGTGAGTAGAGTAGAGTAGAGTAGAGTAGAGTAGAGTAGAGTAGAGTAGAGTAGAGTAGAGTAGAGTAGAGTAGAGTAGAGTAGAGTAGAGGAGCTGGAGGCTGAGGCTTCACAGTAAGGTTCTTGAACGTTCTTTGAGGTTCTTTGAGGTTCTTGAATGAAGGTCCGTCTTTCCTCAGGAAAAGCAGCGGCAGCAGGACCAGCAGCTGCAGAGACATCTGACCCGACCGCCCCCCCAGTACCAGGACCAGCCGGGCCAGCCGGCCAATCAGAGCCCTTTCCCACAGCCGCCAGTCAACCAGTTTACAGGTATGGGCAACCGGCAACGGGCAACCTTCACTGTCATTGTCTCTCCTGGCTGCCTCTGTTGCTACGGTCCTGCTCACCAGCAGAGATGCAAGGATCAGAAACTTCAGGACAAGCTAATAAAAACATTACAGACGGCCGACTAGAATCTATTTTCTATTGTACAAAGTCTTGAGGAGCTTTACGACGTTCATGACTCAAACACACGCAAATAAACTAGAAGACGAGATGATTTCTAATGATCTTAACACATTCCCGTCACCTGAACACCTCCTAAAGGAGAGAGGAGCGGGATCCAACCGACAGCCTCACATAGTTTCATTAATCTGCTTTAGCGTCGAAGAAATATAATAAATATTCCTTATTTTTTATATATTTAGCACTTCATTTGTTTAAATGAATATCAAACAATAAAAAGAGTTTGTGTGTAAATGAAGCTCAGAGCTGTTAAACATCAGAGTGAAAGACGAGGAGCCTCAAGATGTTCATCTTCTAACAACATGTAATATAATAAGTAATAATTCACACCTGCTTGAGGATTATTTACCTTATGGCACTTTGTGAAAACTGTTTTATTATAAATATCTGAACATAAAGACATTAATCATTATTTTATAGGTTAAACTAATACTAATGAATTAAATAATAAAGCTTCACATTAATAAATATGTTTGCGACTCCTCCTCAGCTTCCTCTCAGCCAATGGGTGGCGTCGGCTCCATGGGAGGCCCCGCCCCCGGCTCCCAGCGCATGTTCCCCCAGAACCAAGGCATGATGGGTATGGCGGGCGGCGTAGCTCCGCCCCCGACGGGCAGCCAGGGGGACATCGGCCTCTCGGCATGCGGAGGGGGCGTGGCCGGCGTGGACGTGCAGCAGGCGCTCTACAACAACATGAACCTCCACCCCAGCCACCCGTCTCACCCCGCTCACCCATCTCACCCGCCCCAGCACGCTGGCCTGCAGCGCCAGCCGCTGGGCGCCATTAGCGCCGCCTACAGGCAGAACCTTCTGGCCCAGCAGCACCTGAAGTCGCAGCCCAACGCCGCCATGTTGAAGCAGCAGCAGCAGCAGCAGCAGCTGGCCGCCGCCGCCCGCATGCCGGTCTCCATGCAGAGCAGCATGGCCGCCAACATGCCCGGCGCCATGCAGGGAGCCCAGAGCACCGCCTGGCAGCAGCAGCTGGCCAACCAGCCGCCCTCGGGCGGCGCCGGCCTGCCCCCCAACGCCTTCGCCGGCCCGCCCAATGCCTTCCACATGCAGCAGCAGGCCCGCCTTCCCAAGATGGCGCCCGGCGGGCGTCCGATGGGAGGCCTGAACGCCGCGCAGCAGATGATGCAGACCAACATGGCGACCGCCCAGCAGAGGGCGCCGCCCAACCCCCAGAGCCTCGGCCCTCCGATGGCCGCCCAGCAGCAGCAGCCGCAGCAGGCCAATCAGAACCAGGCCGTGCTCCCCGACCTGGCGGCGTTCGGGCCGCCGCCGGGCGCCGGGCGCCAGGCGCTGCAGTGTAACCAGGGCTACCAGGTGAGCCGGACCGCCAGCCAGCAGCAGCAGCAGGTGTCCTTCGGGTACAACGTGGCGTCGGGGAGCTTCGCCGGCGAGAGCGAGCTGGTGGACTCGCTGCTGAAGGGCCAGAGCACCCAGGAGTGGATGGCCGACCTGGACGAGCTGCTCGCCGGCCACCACTAGGCCCCGCCCACCTGTCTGCACCTGCACCTGCTGAGCCGAGAGGCCCCGGAGACGTTGTTTTGAAAACCGCCATGTTGGGGGAAGTTAAAAATGTCAGACGATGTTTTGGATAACGGATCCAGACGGGAGGACGGCGCTCTGAAGAGTTGAAACACACCTGGCCGACAGGTGAAGGGATGAAGGCTATCGCTATCGGTCCGTCCTGATGTCAGGGGGGAGTTTGAGCAAATATTTAAATATATATATATATATATATATATATATATATATATATATATATAAATAAAAATTCATTCTTGGTTGAGGACGGTCCCCTCAGTGATGTTTCTGACTCCCTGGAGACAGAAACCACCTGAAGCTCTGCTGTGTTTCAGGATCATTTAAATGCGTCATTTGACGATGAGTTGCTGTTGCAGACTTGCACACGTGGCAGAACGGAACCACCGGAGACCTTCAGGGTCTTCTTGTGAATTCGGCCTCTAAAGTTGATCCACTGAACAGGAAGTTAATCTGTTCCTATCGAGGAGGTCAGAGGTCGTCTGTAAACTGTATAGGTAATTCCACATCGTGATATAAATTACTATATTTTTGGTATTCTCATTGGAGAAACTGTTAAAGTTTTATTCCGGTGACATAAAAAATAAATGTAAAAATAATTCTAAGAAAAGAATTGTAAAAAAACACCAAATATTGAGCAAAATATCCTAAAAACTACCCGAATAGAGAGAGAGAGAGAGAGAGTGTGTGTGTGTGTGTGTGTGTGTGTGTGTGTGTGTGTGTGTGTGTGTGTGTGTGTGTGTGTGTGTGTGTGTGTGTGTGTGTGTGTGTGTGTGTGTGTGTGTGTGTGTGTGTGTGTGTGTGTGTGTGTGTGTGTGTGTGTGTGTGTGTGTGTGTGTGTGTGTGTGTGTGTGTGTGTGTGAAACCGGACTTTACTTTGGGGAATCTAACCGAATGTTTCGGTTCCGTTTCCACGTGTCGGTCTGTAACCGAGCTGCTGTAGACTACTGAAACCACTGTACCCCCACAGCGCCACTACAGGCCCCACAGCGCCACTACAGGCCCCACAGCGCCACTACAGGCCCCACAGCGAATCCTTGGAAGCGTTTTTGTTTTCCAGGAATGAAGTGAAACATTAAATATCAAACCTCTCGAGGGCGAAGGAAGCATCCCGATGTTACTGCATGTTTTACTATGTCAACTACACAAATACTTCTGAGAACGACGTCACGAGCAGGAGAGCTAGTTACCGTTAGCCGTGAAGCCGCTCGGCTAAATAACGGAACTAACAGAGAACGCATCTAATTGCGTTTACGATGCGTTCGAGCTCTTCGGGGGGAAAAAGTGTCGGCCGAAGATAATAGATAGTCGCGATGCGTTCAGGCGTAATCCGCACATCGTGGTTTTACTTTTCCACGAGACGCTCCGGTGACGGAAGAAAAACATGAAACAAGAAGTGACAGCGAGTCCAACGGGCCGCGTTGGGAGGGAAATGAGTGGCGGCTGTTATTCAAATCCACACGGTGGGTTTGTTTATGGAAAGAGTTGTGAGGTTATTTATGGATTGCAGAAGTTATGTAGATTTCAGTCGACTCCAAACAGAGACATAAAGTTAATTTGAGGAGTCTCAGTGAAACATGCGAAACACCAATGCCTCCTTAAATACCGGAAGGTTAAGAGGAAACCGAGACCCCAAACCTGCCAGACCTGGTCCTGGTCTGGTCCTGTAAACCCAGAAGAGAAGGAATACAAATAAAATCAATTTGTTTTTACCAAATATGACCGTTACCCCCGAGAGGATCAATGAAGAAGAAAAACATTAAATCTGTTTGAAAATCTAATTATTTGATTTTCAACGTTTTCCCAAATTTACAAAATGGCGCCCGTGTGTTCCGTGACTCGGAGGCGGGCGCCCGGTTCTTTAGGCCCGGCGTCTCGGTTCCCGACGCCTCCGGCCTCTTGTTCCTGACGGGCGCTCCTCGAGGTCGTGACCCCGTCGCTCTATCTACTGTACGCCGTTGTTTTGTATCTCGTGGCGGCGCCGCTCTCTGTAAATGTATAAATATATTTTTTGTATGTATGCCTTTCCTGATGATCTGGAGAAGATAGATGTTATTTTTATATATTGCAGCGTTTTTGTAAGTATTTTATACTTTTGATATGGTTCTCTGTAAAACAAGAGTATTATGTAAATATAGTTCTGTAGAAACACGCCTGGTGTCGTCTCTTCTTCAGCACCACGGGTCAGACTGGTTAGGCTGGTTATCGATGGTTTAGTTAACTACATGAAGTAACACAGTACATGGAGGTATCAGCACATGTATTACAAGACTGCCCTTGGAAATACTTAAGTAAAGTACTAGTACGTCAAAATGACTCGTTAACCTGGTTAATTAAAGAGGGTCATGGAGCATCGTATAGAGTCAGACTAGAGGGTCATGGAGCATCGTATAGAGTCAGACTAGAGGGTCATGGAGCATCATATAGAGTCAGACTAGAGGGTCATGGAGCATCGTATAGAGTCAGACTAGAGGGTCATGGAGCATCGTATAGAGTCAGACTAGAGGGTCATGGAGCATCGTATAGAGTCAGACTAGAGGGTCATAGAGACAAACTAGAGGTCTTGTAGGAGCCACCTGTTTTTATTGACTTTAAGTTTCAGAATTGTTTATGATGTAATATGTATTATGATGCTCACGGTGGAGGAACTAAAAGTTGAATATATTAAAGATGTTTATGTTAACGCTCGAGCCGGGCTGCGTAATGACGTCATGACGGGAGCAAGTGTAGAGCAGAGCTGCATCAGACACCGTAAGACCGTGAGATCGGTTTGAACATTTATTATTTTGTGAACTTTGTCAGCGAGTTTGACTGATCTAAAGAAAAGGAAATGAGCGGCCTGCTGTCAGCCGCGTGGGAGGAAACCTTCTGAGTCTGCAGCGGATTAAGAACACGGCGACAGAGCAACTCCTCCAAGGAGTCGACGGGCAAAGGACCTGAAGCCAGAGGAAAGGACCTGAACCTCGAGGTACACAGCGGAGAAGGTTGGAAATACTTGTTGAACATTTGCACAATTAGCGCAGTGCTTTATTAATATGATGATTGCTTTATTAATATGATGATTGCTTTATTAATATGATGGCCGAAGATGAGGATTTGATGAAGGAACGGAAGCTAAGAGAAGCAGAACGTTAACGCTGGAGGAGAAGCTGGCCGCTCAGGAACCCGAGGAGGAGGAGTAGGAGGAGGAGGAGGAGGAGGATGAGCTCTGAGACCTGGAAACAGAAACAACATTGAAAGTTTGATGAGTGATGCGGGAAATCTTCAAAAAGTGTAAAGTTAATGCATAAGGATTTAAACCCTCTGGTCAGTGATCTTAAAACGACCAGCGGCCACGTGGGAGAGCTTCAGTCTGAAGAGGAACACAATGCAGATGTTAACAGCTGGTTGGCCAGAGCTGATGAGGAGGAGGAGGAGGAGGAGGAGGACTGTGGAAAAGAAACGAGCAAAACAAATACAGCTCATGATGATGATGACGAAGACTGTGATCAGGATGAAGATAAAGAGGATGTGAAACCTGAGGATAGCGTTTCACAAGGGACAAGCGTATGTGACCGGTCCGGCAGGTCATCAGTGTAACAATACCGCAGCTCATCGGAGGACTAGACTAGAGGATCATCAATGTAGAGTCAGACTAGAGGATCATAGAGGATCATCATATAGAGACAGACTAGAGGATCATAGAGGATCATCTAGAGTCAGACTAGAGGATCATAGAGCATCATATAGAGACAGACTAGAGGATCATAGAGCATCATATAGAGACAGACTAGGATAAGTTGGTTATTATTGGTTATATTATATATGACAATTTGTATTTGTTATTACTATTATTATAAAGCTTAGTCAGAGCGGAAGACCTTTTTTTAAAGTTTATCATTATTTAGATTTGTGGTTTATAGAACAATAAAATGATCGTAGTTGTAGTTCTAAAAGTTTTGAGGCTTCATCAAACAACCTGGGTGTGGTTTGCAGGTATGCTCTCTGTTTCCCTCCCTCTCTCTCTCACCCTCCCTCCCTCTCTCTCTCTCCCCCTCCTTCCCTCCCTCTCTCCCTCCCTCTCTCACTACCTGTAGTAGTAGTCAGTGCTGTAGCGATGTGTGGGGAGGAGGCCGTGGTCGTCGTCGCCGTGGTGACCGTGCTCGGTGTCCTGCAGCAAGGTATTATAAATACTTTAATATAGTGATTCTAATGCTTAACTTACTCAATATGTTTACTTCCCTTTGTTTTATGGTTCTGTGTTCCTCTGCTTCACTCCTGTCATCTCACAGCTCTGAGACCTTTTATTCTTTATGAAGGAAGTTTAAATAAAACTGAGTGGACTTTGAACAGCGGGACGAGCTGCTGAGGTCACATCATCACATGTTATAGTTATAGAGATATAAATATATATTCATGCATATACTTGTAACTTTTGTATATATTTTATTTAATGTTTTATACGATCTGGAGCTTGAGCCCTGAAAAAAAGTTTGATAATGAGTATGTATATTTATTAGGGCTGTCAATCGATTAAAAAAATTAACTAATTAATCGCACATTTTGAAATTCATTAATCGCGATTAATCGCAAATATAGGGGGGGGGGGTTCTTCTAAAGACTAAATCTTCTAAATGAAGCAGTAATCCCTTCAGACAGCGTGTGTTTTAGACACTTGTTTGATAGTATTTGTTGTTAAAGACACCTTCACACAGCTGTGTCTCAGAGAGGCTCCAACCTATAAAAGGGCCAGCCAGGTATTTAATATTGTGTATGATAAATAGTTTCTTCAGTGAAACATCAGATTAGTAAAACAAGGTGCATTAGAGACCCATTGGTCCTGTCATCTTTAACACTGAACAGCAGCAGAACTAGTGGCTTTGGAAACTGACTCATATTCAAATGTGTCACTCTGGAGGCTGGGGGCATTTTATACATTTTACAAAAATATAATATAATTCACCTTTTAAAGTCTTTTGCATATGACACACAACCCCACGTGTTCTACATCATACCTTCCAGAACAATCTCATCTCTATCATGAGTCTCATTGTCCTCCTCTGTTCTCTGTCTCTCTGACTGGCTGCTAATGAGCTTCAGCTGGGAGGTGGGCGGGCCTTGTGATTTACTGAGTGTTCATTGGTTGTTTTTTCACAAAATGTTGACAGACAAACAGTTTGACCAATCACGGCGAAGGTTTCGTGTGACGAGTTCTTTCCGTGCCACGTCACCCGACACGTCTGTGTGTGTGTCTGTGGAGCGGAGCAGCAGCCGGGAGGGAGAAGGCGCAGGAGGAAACCCGATTTATTAATTCACGAGTTTAAACTGATTTCTGCTCGGTATTTTCGCGGAAAACTCATAGTTTTAAAAACGGAAACAGTGTCAGACACACTGCCGCGGCTTGAGGCTCAGAAAAGTGCAAAAACATCAACGAACACCGGAAGTAAACAAAGTTGCGTTAATTACGTTAAAATATGTTAGTGTGTTAAAGCGACACTATGTAACTTTTCCCCTGTAGCGCCCCCTTCAGGTATTTAACGTCTGGTCTCGAGCCATATATGGCTCTTCCGGATCGTCTGCTCCCAGCTGAACGCGACTCGCTGCCGCTGTTCGCCCGGTGTTCAACACAGCAGCATGTCACTCCGTCTCTACGAGTCGCGTAGCGGAGCAAATAAAAAGTCACCTGTGAGCGTGGACTGGCACTATAAAGGTGCGTTCACACCGGACGCGACAAAATATTTCTTGTCGCGGCTGCCGCAGGATTCTGTCGCGTGACAAAAAAGGGTGTTCACACCGGACGCCACAAGACGAGACGCAGCGGGGGCGTGGCTTATCGTGCCCGCTTCTTCAGCCATATAAATCCTTTCCTTAACCAGACTGAGATGTCGTGTCTTCACTTGTCGCCCTGCGAGACGGCCTGCTGCTGCCTCTCTCTCCTTCTCTCTGGACTCTGCGGTCCTGACTTCCACGGCCCTCCGCCCCTCCGCCCATGTCCCCGCTCGTCTCCCGCGGAGTACTGTACGGATCGAGGAACGACAGGACCGCAGAGAGCTTCCACTTTTTACTTTTTCACTGCGCTACTCGCTGCTCTCTCTCTCTTCTCTCTATGATTCGTGTGTCTGAGACTTTTCCTCCTCCGGCGGCAGATCTCCGCTGCCATGAAACACATATGCCGGGCGCTTGGTTCATAGTAAAGTACAACACACAGCGAGAATAAAAGCAAATGCACACATTGTAAACGTATCAGGTAGTCCCACGGCTTCTCCGACCTCCTTCTAAGCTTCATCTTTATCGCTACGGTTTCGGTAAGTAAAGAGTCGTGTCAAAGTTCGGGGTGCCCACGAACCGCGACAAGAATCTTTTTCTCCACTTTCTAAACGGCCCGGCAGAACGATGACGAGCGGAGCTTCTCAACGCTGATTGGCTGACGCAACTATGACTCACGCGTTTCTGCTGCTCGAGTTCAGAAATTTCAACTGAGCGACAAAAAGCTGCGACAGATCGCTCTGTTCGCTCAGTTCGCCCCGCGACATCCGCTCTGTTCGTGCTGCTCTGTCGCGCCTAATGTGCTGCTCGCAGGAAAAAAAACAGCGTCACAGCTTTGTCGCAGCTTTGCATTGACTTAACATGTAAACCTGTCGCGCGACAGAATTTTGTCGCGTCCGGTGTGAACGCACGCGTAAAGCTGCCAGACAGCAAGTTGAACTACTTCCGCCGGAAGTACAGGGTCGGTCCCAACCATCTTACATTCAGCAGTTTTCAGCCCCCAGACCCCCGATGGCAGTGGCGGAGGAGCAAATCAACATATTAAAAGTCATTGTAGCGGCACCATTTTTTTCAAGCTGTTATTTTAAGGTGGAAAAGTTACATAGTGGGGCTTTAACGCGGCCAAATTAATCGCATAGATTAACGCGTTAATGCTGACAGCCCTAATATCTATCTATCTATCTATCTATCTATCTATCTATATATATATATATATATATATATATATATATATATATATATATATATATATATATATATATATATATTAACATTTGTTCTTCTATTCTATCTATCTATATTTATAGGTGTATATATATTATATTTATTTATATATATTGATATACTTTATTTTATATATAATAAAAAAAAAATATATGTGTATATATAATTAATCTAAAGATTAAATAATAAATAAATAAATAAAAAAACACATTAAATTAAATTCAAAATAAAATAAAAAACATATTTTTGTATCTATATATATATAATATATATATGTGTGTGTGTTTGTGTGCAAAGCATATTTCTCCCTGCAGGTGATCCACGCCAGGAGGAAGTACTCCGTGTCGCCGCCCGCCACCGCCGGACCGCCGGAGTTTGAGAGAATCTTCAGAGCTCAGTCAGTGTCCGAGTTAGAACTCAGTTCAGAGAACACAGAGAGTGTGATGATACACAAAACACATAAAGACAACACAAAGAGAGTGTAATGATACACGATGACAACACAAAGAGAGTGTAATGATACACAATGACAACACAAAGAGAGTGTAATGATACACACAAAGATAAGAAACAGAGTGTAATGATACACAAATGTTTGCCCTACTTCAGAAGAAGCTCCTCTGAAGGCTTCATGTTGCACATCTTTATCTGTTAGAACTCTAAAACATGTTTATTTACTTTATACAGAACATGTCTGATGAAAATCAGTAAAGAAACGTGGAAATACTTTAAGTACAAGTACCTCAAGGGAGAGGCGTTGCCCCCTGGTGGTCAGGAGAGAGAATGACTCCGTCTGCTTCCTCTTGTAGCAGAGGGTAGTCTCCCACTCTGGGCGTCAGCGTGCCTCGTTTCGGGCAGCCAATCATGGTGCGAGGGGCCCGATAAAAGTGACGTGGAAACGTAAGGTTTCCCCGTTGAAATCAAGCACGGTTTCCGCCAAGTTTGCGGACGCGTTGGGCTCCCCTCCTCCTTTACGGAGGTTCATCGTTGGTGCGCGCTGAAGGCAGCTTGCCTCCTCCCACCCTCCAAGTGGAATGCTCGGAATGCCCCGCTGATCGGTAGGTGACTTCCGGGTTCCGGTTCCCGTAGCGTGAGAGGGATCCACAAACGCTATGAGAGCCGAAGCGACTGTCAGCTGTGGCTGCGTCATGCCTGTGACGTCACGTAGCTCCTTGTTTTAATAGGAGCCGTGTACTGGAGTTTATTCTGTTGTCCTGCGTTTCTGTTTTTGGTTTTTCATTTGTCTTCTGCTTATTATTTGTCTTTTGTTTGTAGGTGCTTGCAGGCCAAGGTGGCGGTTGTGGTGCCTCCGGGATTTGGGGTCTCCCTTTTGTGTGCGGTGTTGTTTTGAGTTATCCCCAGTGCGTACCCTCTCGTGTGTTTGTGTGTGTGTTGAGGGCACGCACGAGTGACTGGGGTGCTTATTCTTATTTTGAGACCCCACCCACGCTGGTCAACCTCATCCGCAACCGGTCAGTCCCCGCCCTACACCTTTATTTTCAGTAAACGGCCCTTTTTATTATTACCCTGCATTTTTATACATTGTATGACGAAATAAATATAAATCATCTGAATTGGAACCACGTCTCGCTACTTGTTGTATAACGTGACCAGCGTGTCCTCCCAGTCTAAGGACTGGGTAAACTACACCGGTCACCACATTTGGCGTTGTTGGCAGGATAGCTGCAAGAGTTGCGGGCCCTAATTGCTCAGCTAACAGCAGATAATGAGACGCTACGCCAGGAACAGGCTTCCAGCCTCCCTGGCCCCGGGAATCTCCCTTCTACTTCTGCGCCACCTACCGCTCCTGTCCATGCTAGTGCTCCTGTTACCGAGAGGCTAGTGTTTGTTCCCCGAGACAGGAAATGCCCTATGTTTAGGGGCCGGTCCGGCATAGGGTTGGATGAGTGGGTGGAGGAGGTGACGGCATGTATGAGGGCGCGAAGGCTTTCCACCACCGATCAGGCATTCTTTTTATTTGACCACTTGGAAGGAGAGGCACGCGATGAAATTAAATTTCGCCCTAGCACGGAACGAGGGGACCCAGATAAAGTACTTGCTGCATTACAGGGGTTGTATGGGTGTTCCGAGTCATATGTAGCCTTACAGGAGGCCTTCTTCTCCAGAAGACAAGAAGAAGGGGAGACCTTAGAAGAGTTCTCCCTTGCTTTGCTGAGCCGTATGGAGGCTGTAAAACGGCGCGCACCTAGCAAGATGCTAAATGCGGAAGTGTTGCTGCAAGATCAATTTGTGGACCACGTTCTAGATGGGGCACTGCGTCGTGGCTTAAAACAGTATGTACGGAGGAAGCCGACCGCAACTTTGCTTGACGTTAGGGGGGAGGCAATAAGGTGGGAACAGGAAGGTTTGCCAGGTGGCATGAGAGGCCGAAGTCACTCTGTTCCTTCAGTCCTTGGTATACAGTACGTGGTTCAGGGTGGGTCCCCAGGGATGGTTAGCTTAGCCCAGTGGTCTGAGATGAGCGACATGTTGAAACAACAGCAACAGCAGTTAAATCAACTTACTCAAAGCATTGCACTGTTGCGGGACTCTCAACAGCAAAATCGTGTCCCTCGTCAGGGCCCCATAATATGCAGGCGCTGTCAGCAGCCTGGTCATTATGCCAGAGAGTGCAACGGGTTGCGCGCACCTCCCCATCCGCAGTCCTCACAGGCTCCGCCACAGTCTGGTGGCCAGTCCAATTCAGCCCAGGCTTCGGAAAACTAGCACCCACCGGACTGCAGAGCGACAGTTCGGTTGGGCCCTCTACTGGCTCTGGGTTTGTTTGCAGTGGAAGCCTCCAAGTTGGTGTCCTCGTGTCCACATATGGATGTGGATATGGGTGGAATTAAGGTGCCTTGCTTGATGGACATCGGATCCATGGTGTCTACTGTCACCGAGAGCTTCTTCCTCCAGCACTTTGAGCCGTGGGGTCAAAAACGACTTCAATCTTGCCACTGGTTGGAGCTTAGAGCTGCTGATGGGTTGCCCATTCCGTACATTGGTTACCTGGAACTAGATGTGGAGCTTTGTGGCAAGTCGATGCCACACTGCGGGCTGTTGGTCGTAAAAGACCCCCCCGGTTTGCCCCGTCCGGTCCCTGGGGTGTTGGGAATGAACGTGATCCGCAGGTGCTACAAAGAGCTCTTTGGACAGCATGGCCAAGCTTTGTTTGATGTCCCCCCAGTTTCAGGGGCCCCAGAGTATCTCGTGGATGCACTGCAACAGTGTCATCAGGTCGGGGTACAGGCCCCGTTGGGTAATCCAGGCCGAGTAAAGATCCGGGGTAAGGAGGCTAGTTGTATCCCAGGGGGCACCATGCAGGTAGTGGCAGCTACATGTGCTGAGCAGTACTTTGGAGCCACTGTATTGTTTGAACCCCCTGAAACCGGCTTACCCGCTGGGCTGCTTGCGTCGCCCGCCTTGGTTCGAGTGATACGAGGCACAGCCTACATACCAATTGTTAATGTGGGCACCACTGATGTGTGGCTGTACTAGGGGTGTCACGATACCAAAAATTCAGTAGTCGATACCAATAAAATAACACAATTCTCGATACCAATTTCGATACCACGGTAAAAAAAAAAAGATTGAATGTACAATATATGTTAAATATTTGAAAAATAGCAAGACATAAAAAACATGTGCAACAGAGCATATCACAACATAATAAAGTACTTTTTTTGGAAGCCTACACAAGGTGCTTTATGTATGGCTTCATTTAGCTGGGTTAGCACATCCTGAGTTAATATTTCACTTTTCTTTGTGGCAGATGATGCTGACATGGGTATTTGCTTTATCTTATCACAAAGCTCTTGTTTTGGTTTTTCATCAAGTAATGTTTCAGCAAAGACACTCATGCATTCTTTGACAAGCCCTCCATCAGTAAATGGCTTTTTGTGTTGCCCCAAAATCCAACAACTCTGAGGGAACACTCATGAGTTGTTGGGCAGTGAGCGTGTGGCTCAGGGTCCTGGTTGACTTCATATTGGGCTGTAAGGCCACTTATCTTCTGTGATCTCACTTCGGATTTGAGTGGGTTTGTTTGTTCAAAACCTTTATGTTTTGTCTCATAATGGCTTTTCACACACAGTCGTCCGTTTCTCTCCCTTTTGTTTTCTAAATGTATCGCTATCTTTCTTTTTCTTTCTACCGTCTCAATGTTTAACCTGCCTCTAACTTTCTCATCTGTCTGCGGACTTGCGCAGCGCTGTCTGTCTGTTGAGACGTAATGTTTACCGTCGAGAATGCATAGATTTGATTGGCTGAGTGGTATCACGTGGGATGGCTTAACTCGTATGCAATTGGTTTGTGCGTTTCCACATCCGCTAAACCACTACCGTAAAGACTGAAAAGGCTGCGCCGCCGTTACAAAAATATATATATACCTCTCCACTTGACAGCTTGCTAGCTAACGTTAGCTTCTGAGGAGCGCGAGCCCCCATCAGTTCCAGAAGAGGCGCAGCGCCGATGCCAACAGCTGGCATCGGCGCTCACGGTACTTAAAAAAATAGGTATCGTCGGTATTTTGATATTGAGTACCGTAAGTATCGGTTCTCGTGATATCTCTAGGCTGTACCCCCGCACCATTGTAGGTACCTTGGATGTTGTCAGTCTGCCCACAGGAATCACAGAGAGGCCATCTAGTGTAGCCAAAGTGGGATCTCAGTCAGCTCTTCCAACAGTGACCGATCAGCTGAAGGCCCTTGACCTGTCATCCTTGTCGCTCGAAGAGAAGGAACAGGTGATGTCCCTTTTTGGCAAGTACCCCTCAGTATTTTCCGCTTATGAGGGGGACTTGGGCTGTACTAACTTGATAGCCCATGACATTCCGCTCTTAGATGACGTCCCCGTAAGACAACGATACAGGCGTATCCCTCCATCAGAGTATGAGGTAGTAAAAGAGCATATTAATCAGCTACTGGAAAGCCAAGTGATCAGGGAGAGTAGCAACCCCTATGCTTCGCCCATCGTTCTAGTAAAGAAAAAGGATGGTAGTCCCCGCCTGTGCGTTGACTACCGCCAACTTAACAGCAAGACCAGAAAAGACGCTTTTCCTTTACCTCGTATCGAGGAATCTCTGGATGCACTGACAGGTGCCCGCTGGTTCTCTACCATGGACCTGGCTAGCGGGTACCACCAGGTCCCAATGGCTGAGCAAGACAGACCCAAGACCGCCTTTTGCACCCCATTTGGTCTTTTTGAGTGGAACCGCATGCCCTTTGGTCTCTGCAACGCCCCCGGCACATTCCAGAGGTTAATGCGACGTCTATTTGGGGACCAACAATGTCAGTCCTTACTACTTTACCTTGACGACATTGTGATCTTCTCTTCCTCAGTAAAACAACATCTGGAGAGACTGGAAGTGGTGCTCGGTCGGCTTCAGCAGGAGGGTCTTAAGGAAAAACTCTCCAAATGTGTGTTTTTCCAGAAGGAAGTGCGGTACTTGGGCCATGTCATCTCGGATCAGGGTGTTTCCACCGATCCGAGCAAAATCGAGGTGGTGGCGAATTGGCAGCCGCCTTCTACAGTTTTAGAGTTGCGATCGTTTCTGAGGTTTGCCAGCTATTATCGTCGCTTTGTAGAGGGTTTTGCCAAGTTGGCAGCCCCGCTCCATAAACTGGTCGCCGAGCTGGCAGGCACCAAGACCAAAAGGAGGGCAGCGCCAGAGATTCTTGAGAAATGGACAGAGGAGTGCCAGCATAGCTTTGGGGCGTTAAAAGTTAAACTGACCACTGCACCTGTCCTAGCCTATGCTGATTTCTCCTTGCCCTTTATCCTCGATGTAGATGCCAGCTTTGGGGGCTTAGGGGCGGTGTTCTCACAGGAACACGGCGGCAAGGTTAGACCGATAGTATATGCCAGTCGAGGTTTGAAACCCACTGAGCGCAACATGCAGAACTATAGCTCAATGAAACTTGAGTTCTTGGCACTAAAGTGGGCCCTAACTGAGAAATTCAGGGACTATTTGTTGGGCCACAAGTGCGTTGTTTACACAGACAACAATCTATTGAGCCACTTGTCCTCTGCTAAACTTGGCGCGACCGAACAACGGTGGCAGCCCAACTTGCATCCTTTGACTTTGAGTTAAAGTACAGGTCTGGGAAAAGCAACCAGAACGCTGACGCCCTCTCCCGGCAACACCCACCAGGGGAGCGGGACATGGACGCCCTGGTCCCGGGCACCTTGCTCCCGGAACCATTACAGCAGGCGTTGCAGTTGGGGAAGCTTCAGGCAACCCCAAGCTGCGGTCACTGTCTTGCCTAATCGCACCCTGTCCGACCTGTGTTCTCTCCAGCAGGCTGACCCAGTTATCCAGGAAGTAGTGTCATTCTGGAGACAAAAGCAGCGTCCTAACCAGTAAGAGCGGAAACGGCTATCTCAGCCCGCATTGGTGCTACTCCGACAATGGGACCGTCTGGTTGAGCAGAACGGCGTATTTTCCGCCCTGATGGTGCAGCGGCAACATTCCAATTGCTACTGCCAGCCGTCTTAAAGACCGAGGCCCTAACGGGGGTTCATCAGCAGCACGGCCATCAAGGCGTGGAACGAACGTTGGAGCTCTTGCGAGCTCGTTGCTACTGGCTAGGTATGTCCTCTGCAGTGGCAGACTGGTGTCAGGCCTGTGAAAGATGCCAAGTGGCCAAAAACACCCAGCCAACTACCCGCAGCTATTTGGGGCATTTATTGGCTTCACGGCCTAATGAGATTGTGGCCATTGATTACACTGTGTTGGAACCTGCCCAAAATTGTTTGGAACATGTTTTGGTTATGACCGATGTTTTCAGTAAATACACCATGGCTATTTCCACTGGTGATCAGCGGGCGTCTACAGTAGCACAGGTGTTGGTCGCAGAGTGGTTCTACAAGTTCGGTGTCCTCGTCCGTATACACTCGGACCAGGGCCGTAACTTTGAGAGCTCCCTGGTCCAGCAGCTGTGTGGCCTTTATGGCATTGAAAAGTCTCGCACCACCGCCTACCACCCGGCTGGTAATGAGCAGTGCGAACGGTTCAATAGAACCCTCCACAACTTGTTGCGCACTTTACCAGTCTCTCGCAAGAGAGATTGGAATTCTTGCCTGCCCCAGGTATTATATTGTTGCAACACCACTCCCCATCAGGCCACAGGGGAATCCCCATTCTCATGTTTGGTCAAGAACCTCGGCTGCCCGTTGACTTCTTGCTGGGCCGAGTGGCAGACCCGGCTACAGGAAACATCCACGAGTGGATGCAGGAGCACCAGACTCGGCTGCAGGTAGCGTTTCAAGGGGCTAGAGAGAGGTTATGGTTGGCAGCAGAGCGCCGAAAGAAGAACTATGACCAGCATGTTCGTGATGCCCCTTTGACCTCAGGGCAGCTGGTGTTGTTGAGGGACTTTAGTACGAGGGGACGTCACAAAATCCAGGATTTGTGGTGCCCTGGTGTGCATAGGGTTGTGAAGGCACCAAAGGATGGTGGCCCAGTGTACACTATTGCACCGGTGGAGGACCCCAGTAAAACCAAGCAAGTCCATCGTAACCGACTAAAAGCACTGGTTAGTGCAGACTCTCCCAGTCACGTCTCCACCATTAGCCCGTGTTCGAGAGACAGGCCGCTCTCTGAAGGGGAGTCCTCCTTTGAGGATGACTTGCTGCTGGTGCAAGGCCCTCAAGCAACCCCATCCATCCCTCGGTTGCTACCCCCACCAGCGGCCCCTGCCTCCATGGTGCCTATTATTGCGAGTGCAGAACCATCATCTACGTTCTGGGCTGGCCCACTCCCCAGTTACTCTGAACAGGGGGAGGTGGTAGCGCGTCAGACCGCACGGTCAACTGCTAGTCACCATTCAAATGTACACCATCTCCCCAGATCGGTGGAGAGAGTTGCTGAAGGGCCTGGAAACCTCCTTGGCCAGGTTGCTAATGCAGTGTTTGTTGTATTCAGGCCCTGGAATTAGGCTACTGTATTTTCGATCTTGCCATTCCATCGTCGGGGCGACGATCTAAGAAGAGGGGGTAGAATGTAGCAGAGGGTAGCCTCCCACTCTGGGCGTCAGCGTGCCTCGTTTCGGGCAGCCAATCATGGTGCGAGGGGCCCGATAAAAGTGACGTGGAAACGTAAGGTTTCCCCGTTGAAATCAAGCACGGCTTCCGCCAAGTTTGCGGACGCGTTGGGCTCCCCTCCTCCTTTACGGAGGTTCATCGTTGGTGCGCGCTGAAGGCAGCTTGCCTCCTCCCACCCTCCAAGTGTAATGCTCGGAATGCCCCGCTGATCGGTAGGTGACTTCCGGGTTCCGGTTCCCGTAGCGTGAGAGGGATCGATATGTTTTTTTTAACGGACTTTCGTCCTTTTATTATTAGGAGACTGTTGGCCGGGTCGGAGGAACGCTGCCACTCCCTAGGGGCCATCTGCTGTTTTGCCTAGGGTCGATTTACCCGCTGCCGTGACGCTATTTAGCGTCCACAAACGCTATGAGAGCCGACGCGACTGTCAGCTGTGGCTGCGTCATGCCTGTGACGTCACGTAGCTCCTTGTTTAAATAGGAGCCGTGTACTGGAGTTTATTCTGTTGTCCTGTGTTTATCTGTTTTTGGTTTCTCGTTTGTCTTCTGCTTATTATTTGTCTTTTGGTTGTTTTTGTTTGTAGGTGCTTGCAGGCCAAGGTGGCGGTTGTGGTGCCTCCGGGATTTGGGGTCTCCCTTTTGTGTGTGGTGTTGTTTTGAGTTATCCCCAGTGCGTACCCTCTCGTGTGTTTGTGTGTGTGTTGAGGGCACGCAAGTGTGACTAGGGTGCTTATTCTTATTTTGAGACCCCACCCGCGCTGGTCAACCTCATCCGCCACCGGTCAGTCCCCGCCCTACACCTTTATTTTCATTAAACGGCCCTTTTTATTAATACCCTGCATTTTTATACATTGTGTGACGAAATAAATATAAATCATCTGAATTGGAACCACGTCTCGCTACTTGTTGTATAACGTGACCAGCGTGTCCTCCCAGTCTAAGGACTGGGTACACTACACCGGTCACCACACTCTGTTTTTTACTCAGGGTCAACTGTTCAGAGTATTTTCCGATCTTCATCGCTGTTCTGTGGGTGTCCGGAGTCTTCTTCAGTCAAGGTGAGCCAACACACAACAACAACAACAACAATAACAACAGCGTCTCAGTTTGAACTTCAGCTGAACGTGTTCCAGGTTTGTCTTCGTTCTTCGGGTTGATGTATTTATATGGACGTCTGCGTTACTTCCATGGATACGCTGAGGCGGCACAGCGACGGTATTTAAAATCATCTCAACACTTTGTGAATAGTTATGAATCACACTGATTGATTGATTTATTGATGCTCTCCCTCTGCAGGCTGGCTCCGCTGTATTTCAGCGCTCAGGTTCTGTGGGTTCTCATCGGATTCTCGGTTCTCGGCGTGTTCTTCTCGTTGAGCAGAGTTTACCTGAAGCTGGACCTGCTGCTGGAGCTGGGCTCCGCCCTCGACCTGGTCTGAAGGGTCAAAGGTCACGGGACCCCAATGGGGACGTCTTGTTTTGGGATCATAAAATATCAAACTATTCACATTTATTATGTTTTTGATTCTCAATGTTTCTGCTGGAAGTATGTTTCATTGATTAAATTCAAATAAAGTTATATTCTTATTTTATCTAGAAATTTGTTGTATTAAAAAGAAGATATATATAATATTTTTATATATAAATGTGGATTTGCAGCTATTAAGATTGATATTAAATATATATATATAAACTATATTATATTATTTGTGTCAATAGAGTTGCAGCTTCCGGTTTGACCACTAGGTAGCAGCAAATCATCACATAAAATACTGAAGCTGATACTTCTACTTCTTTTAAAGGGAACTTTTATTACTGCACCACATTTATCTGATGACTTCATTAGTTCACATAAAAAAGAATAATAACTTAAAGATTTAGATAATACAAAGTGTATATATATATATATATATATATATCATAAACTGGTGAATGATGAAGGTATTTCTCTAATATTTCACAAACGTTGAGAGAGAAAGTGTGAAAGATTTATTTCTAAACACACGACCCCTGAGTTTCACCTCGGGACCCTTTGGTGGGGCCCGACCCTCATGTTGGGAACCGCAGTCGTTTGGTAATTTGACCCATAAAATCTTTTATACTTTAAATACTTCACATTGAAATAAATACTTCTTCATGATCTTTGAGTCGAATGAACTTTACACTAAATTCATATCTCACAGTCAGAGGAGGATTGTGGGTAAATAGTTGTTGCGTTTGAACACACAGACACACACACACACACACACACACACAATGAATTTGAGGTCTATTTAAAGAGCTGCTCGGTGAGTTTATATTAAGAGGTAACGGAATGTGTATTTGTGTGTATTTTTAGAGGTACTCGGCAGCAGCAGTTGTTTCTTTCAGAATACCTTTCCACCCGACAAACAGCAGCTGCTTCACTTTCCATGACATCACACGCCTGGTATGACATCACACACCTGGTATGACATCACACGCCTGACATCATGACATCACACGCCTGATATGACATCACACACTTGGTATGACATCACATGCCTGACATCATGACATCACACGCCTGGTATGACATCACACGCCTGACGTCATGACATCACACACTTGGTATGACATCACACACCTGGTATGACATCACACGCCTGATATGACATCACATGCCTGGTATGACATCACACACCTGGTATGACATCATACGCCTGATATGACATCACACGCCAGGTACGACATTCAAGATTCAAGATATTTTAATGTTGTGCACATATAACAGGTTATTTGTACAATGAAAAGCTTATATTGCTGGGTCCTCCGACTAAACAAAATTACAAGGTAAGAACAAAATTACAAGGTAAGAAAGAAAAAAATACAAATAAGTCACAGTTTACAAACAAGTCACAAAATATGGTGTTATTGCACAAGAATAAGGCACACAAATGACAATATTGCACAGATAGTGTATAAAGTGCACTATGCATTGCTGTGAATGTAGTGTGATTATTACATTCAATTCAATTCAGTTTATTTGTATAGCCCAGTTTCACAAATTACAAATTTGTCTCAGAGTGCTTTACAATCTATACACATAGACATCCCTGCCCCAAAACCTCACATCGGATCAGGAAAAACTCCCAAATAACCCTTCAGGGGGAAAAAAGGGAAGAAACCTTCAGGAGAGCAACAGAGGAGGATCCCTCTCCAGGATGGACAGAACAATAGATGTCATGTGTACAGAAGGACAGATTTAGAGTTAAAATACATTCAAGGAATCTGACAGAGTTTATCAATAGTTCATGTTTAGGCATATTCCACGATAGAGAGTTTGGAGACCTCCCAAGTGGAGGAGTGGGCTGAGTCCCAGCAGGGCAACGGCACAGCTGGTGTCAGGAACTCACGATCCAACCATCGATGGTCCATCAGCAGATGGGATCTATGCCGTCTCATAGGGTCCGATGACCTCATGAGACGTGAAGTCAGAAGGACTCCGGTGAGAAAGCAGAGTTAGTCATGTGTGATGGAGAGATGAAGATTCATCCATAGGAGAAAGAAAAGAGAGGTGCTCAGTGCATCCTAAACGTCCCCAGCAGCTATAAGCCTATACCAGCATATCCAGGGGCTGGACCAGGGAACACCTGATTCAGCCCTGACTATAAGCTCTGTCAAAGAGGAAAGTCTTAAGTCTACTCTTGAATGTGGTGACTGTGTCTGCCTCCCGGACTGAAATTGGAAGTTGGTTCCATAAAAGAGGAGCTTGATAACTAAAGGCTCTGGCTCCCATTTTACATTTTAAGACTCTAGGAACTACAAGTAGCCCCGCATTTAGTGAGCGCAGCTCTCTGGTGGGGCGATACGGTACTACAAGCTCCTTAAGATATGATGGTGCATCACCAATTAAGGCTTTGTAAGTTAAGAGAATAATTTTAAAAGTGATTCTTGATTTTACAGGGAGCCAGTGCAGAGCAGCTAGTGCAGGAGTAATGTGATCTCTTTTCTTAGTTTTAGTGAGAATACGAGCTGCAGCATTCTGGATCAACTGGAGGGACCTAAGAGACTTATTAGTGCAGCCTGATAATAAGTAGTTGCAGTAATCCAGTTTTGAAGTAACGAACGCGTGAACCAATTTCTCTGCATCTTTTTGAGACAAGATGTGCCTGATTTTTGAAATATTACGTAGATGGAAGAATGCAGTCCTTGAGATTTGTTTTATGTGTGAGTTAAAGGACAAGTCCCGATCAAAGATAACGCCGAGATTCTTTACAGTGGTGTTGGATGCTAGAATAATGCCATCTACACAAATCACATCACCAGATAATTGATCTCTGAGGTGCTCAGGGCCGAGTAGAATTACTTCGGTTTTGTCTGAGTTTAACATCAAGAAGTTGCCGGTCATCCATGTTTTTATGTCACTAAGACATGCTTGAATTTTAGTGAGTTGGTTAGTCTCCTCTGGTTTTATCGATAGATATAATTGAGTATCATCTGCATAACAATGAAAGTTTATAGAGTGTTTTCTGATAATATTGCCCAAAGGAAGCATGTATAAGGTAAATAGAATTGGTCCAAGCACAGAACCTTGTGGAACTCCGTGACTAACGTTGGTGGTCATTGAGGCTTCATCGTTTACAAATACAAACTGAGATCGATCTGATAAATAGGATTTAAACCAACTTAGTGCGGTGCCTGAAATGCCAATCGACTGCTCCAGTCTCTGTAATAGGATGTTATGGTCAATGGTGTCGAATGCAGCACTAAGGTCTAACAAGACCAGTACAGAGATGAGTCCTTTATCTGCTGCCATTAAGAGGTCATTCGTAATCTTCACCAGTGCTGTCTCTGTGCTGTGGTGTTTTCTAAATCCTGACTGAAACTCTTCAAATAAACTATTCTGATGTAGAAAGTCACACAACTGATTTGCGACCACTTTCTCAAGGATCTTAGAGAGGAAGGGGAGGTTATAGATCGGTCTGTAGTTAGCCAAAACCTCTGGATCCAGAGTGGGCTTCTTCAGGAGAGGTTTAATTACAGCTACTTTGAAGGAATGTGGTACGTGGCCTGTTAACAAAGACACATTGATAATATCCAAAAGAGAGCTGCCAATTAAAGGCAAAACGTCTTTAAGCAGCCTAGTCGGGATAGGGTCCAAGACACAGGTAGACGTGTTAGAAGTAGAAACCATTGAAGATAATTGGTCACGGTTGATGGGAGAAAAGCCATCGAAATATACACCAGGACATACAGCGGTTTCAAAAGCCATTCCACTTGAGGACAGATTGGCACTGGTTAAGGGCAATAGATTATTAATCTTGTCCCTAATAGTTAAAATCTTCTCATTAAAGAAGTTCATAAAGTTATTACTACTGAGGTCTATAGGAATACTGGGCTCCACAGAGCTGTGACTCTCTGTCAGCCTGGCTACAGTGCTAAAGAGAAACCTAGGGTTGTTCTTATTCTTCTCTATTACTGATGAGTAATATTCTGCTCTGGCATTGCGGAGGGCCTTCTTATAAGTTTTAAGACTATCTCGCCAAACTAAGCGGGATTCTTCCCGATTAGTTGATCGCCAAATGCTTTCAAGCTTTCGTGACGTTTGCTTTAATGTGCGGGTCTGAGGGTTATGCCAGGGAGCAAACCTTCTCTTCCTCACTGTCTTCTTCTTCAGAGGGACTATCGAGTCCAGTGTCAGTCTCAGTGAGCCTGTGGCTCTATCAACAAGATGATCAATCTGGGACGGACTAAAGTTAGACCAGGAGTCCTCTGTTATATTGAGACATGGTATTGAATCAAGTGCAGAAGGAATCGCTTCTTTAAATTTAGCTACAGCACTGTCAGTTAGACATCTGGTGTAGAAACTTTTGACTAACGGTGAACACTCCGGTAGTATAAACTCAAAAGTTATAAGGTTGTGGTCTGACAGAAGAGGATTCTGTGGGAAGACCTTCAAATGCTCAATGTCAACGCCATATGTAAGAACAAGATCAAGCGTGTGGCCAAAGCTGTGAAGCAGCAGCCGTTCAGTTCAGTGTTGTGTGTGTGAGCTGTTCACCAGCCTCATGTGTGTGTGAGCTGTTCACCAGCCTCATGCGTGTGTGAGCTGTTCACCAGCCTCATGTGTGTGTGAGCTGTTCACCAGCCTCATGTGTGTGAGAGCTGTTCACCAGCCTCATGTGTGTGTGAGCTGTTCACCAGCCTGATGTGTGTGTGAGCTGTTCACCAGCCTGATGTGTGTGTGAGCTGTTCACCAGCCTGATGTGTGTGTGAGCTGTAGAAACTGTTTGTTAGCCTGGTTGTTCTGGACTTGAGGCTCCTGTAGCGTCTCCTGATGGAGGAGCGAGAAGAGTAGAATTTACAGGTTTTCACTCTTTCCACCTCTGTCCCACCTATGTAAAGTGGTGTGTGTTGCAGCCTCTTCCTCCTTGGGTCAATAATCATCTCCTTGGTCTTGTCTGCGTTCAGGGAGAGATTATTATCCTGACACCAGGCCACAAGTTCCTCCACCTCTCTTCTGTACGCCGTCTCAGCCCCACCAGTGATCATTCCAATGACAGTTGGCAAACTTGATGATGCTGGTGTTTTCCTGGGAGGCGATACAGCCGTATGTGAAGAGGGTGTTCAGCTAGGGACTCAGCACACAGCCCTGGGGGGTCCCTGTGCTCACTGTTCTTGTGTCAAATGTTCGGTTGCCAACTCTGACTGACTGGGGTCTGCCTGATGGAACGTTCAGCACCCCGTTGCAGAGAGCAGGTGTCAGACCAAGAGTGAGGAGTTGCACAGAGAGTGTGGTATGACTGTGTTGAAAGCTGAAGTGAAGTCTATGAAGAGTAGTCTTGCATTGGTGTCCTTGCCCTCTAAGTGCGTGAGGGTTGTATGGATGACGGTGTTTACGGCATCATCCGTGGACCGGTTCTGGCGATACGCAAACTTCAGCGGGTCCACGGTGTCTGGGATGGTGTTTTTGATGTGCCTCATGACGATTCTCTCGAAACACTTCATCACTATTGGGGTGAGTGCCACGTCATTCAGGCAGGTCACCGGGTTTTTCTTTGGCAGGGGCACGATGGTGGTGGACTTGAAGCAGGTGGGCACACAAGCTTGTGCTAGGGACAGGTTGTAGATGTCGGTGAGCACATCAGCTAGCTCTGATGAGCTGACCCTGAGGGCACGGCCGGAGATGTTGTCTGGGCCAGCTGCCTTCCTCGGGTTTATTCTCCTCAGAACTGTACGGATCTCTGTTGTCGTCACAGTGAGTGGTGAGTCCTGTGTGCGCTCCTTCGTCAGGAGCTCTCTGTGGGTTGGTGTTGAGGGCCTCGAAGCCGGCATAGAAGTCCTTCAGCTCATCTGGCAGTGAGCTGTGGTGGTTGTGGCCCCCTGCTTCCCTGCTGGTAGCCTGTGACGGGTTGCAGGGCCTTCCTAATGCGTCGGGAATCTGCGGTCGAGTAGAATCCCTCCAGCTTCAGTCTGTATTGCCTCTTGGCTCCTCTGATGGATCTACTCAGGTCGTATCCGGCCTTCTTGTACTCCTCAGTGTTGCCTAAGGCAAATGCAGTGGAGCGGGCCCGTAGCATGGTCCAACCTTCAGTTAATCCAGGGTTTGTGATTTGGGTAAATCCTACAGCGCTTTGTGGGCACAATGTTCTCCCCACATGTGCTGATGTAGCCCGTTACACTGGACGCATATTCCTCTAAGTCCACAGTAGAGTCATCCCTCGGAGCAGCAGTTCTAAACATGCTGGAGGTTAGCTGGTTAGTTAGCTGGTTAGTTAGCTGGGTAGTTAGCTGGGTAGTTAGCTGGTTAGCCTCCACTGTGCTCTACTGTTACAACGGTTACAGGACATTACATTACATTACATTACATGTCATTTAGCAGACGCTTTTATCCAAAGCGACATGAGCCCAACATCGGGCCGCTGGGTCCACGGTTCCCCCACGGTTCCCCGACGGTTCCCCCTTGGTTCCCCCTCGGTTCCCTCACCTCTCCCGCGGTGGAGGTGGAACCCTCTCAGGTGTGTTGACGTTGGCACAGAAACAAAGATGGCCGCCGGGTGAGCGGAAAGTTTCTCCTCAGAGAAAATGAAGTCGGACGGCTGTTGGAAACACGAAGAAAACAGATTTAGTAGAAGATCTCTCTGTGTGCTGTGTAAACAACAACAACAACAACAACAACAGCGGGAAATGTAGTTCTAGAGAAAACACTGAAACCAACAGAACCTTGTTGTTCCAGTAAGACAAAATGTGTGTGTGTCTGTGTGTGAGTGTGTGTGTGTGTGTGTGTGTGTGTGTGTGTCCCCTCCCCCCCCACAGTGGACACTTCCTGTGTGTGTTTGAGTGTGTTTGATGGTTTTCAGAGTTTTGCTCGTATAAACTTCAATAAAACTTCGAAAAAATCCAGCAATAAATCTGCAGCTTGGTCTTCAAATGTCTCACGAGCCTTGGCTCCTCATCTTTTGTCTTTTTTGCTGTAGGCTGCTGTAATGACACATCTTCCTACTGGAATGAAGTAATATATATATATATATATATATATATATATATATATATATATATATATATATATATATATATATATATATATTTATTATTACATTTATTGGAGTTTTCCAGTTCTAAAATTGGTACTTTATAAACTTTGTTCAACTACTTTGTTTATTTAACTAGAATTAACGTTTTTTTATTTAATCAGATTTGATACATTTATTTAATTTATTTTTCTAAAATTCACCAAATATTTTCTATTTTTTTCCTCATTAGTAATATTCATTGTTTTTAATGAAAACATAAAACTCACAGATCTATTATGTTTTATTTTAAACATTATTTTTCAAAAATCCTCAAAATATCTTTATTTTATGTTGCATTTTATTTAGTTTCCTTCACTTTTACTTTCTAATAATAGTTTTAATTGTGTAATTTCTTTTATATATTTCTTTTTTAAGCAACCAAAAACATTTCGGAATATTTTACAGCTATATAAAATTATATAATTATTCATGGTACATAAAACAAACAAATCTAGAATTCCTAACAAATATCAATATATGAATAAAATGACTTTTTACTTGATACATTTATTGATCTTTAGCTCTTTTTTAATTTAGAAATAATTTGTGACCATGTTTTTTAAATTTAGTTAATATATTTTTAAACGAATGAAAGTCGGCTTGACAAGTTTCCGAAGTGTCTTTGAAGGCAGCACAGATAAAACCCGCCCCCTGTCCCCGCAGCCAGAGCGATGCGTTCACGGCCTTGTTATTTTCGAAAGTTGTCAACAGAGAGAAGAAACCGAAGAGAAAGAGGAGGAGCGGTACGAGAGAGAGCTTCTAACCGACAGCAGAGCTCCGGGGACCGGGAGGAGGAGGCATGGGCTGCAGCCACAGCAAGGTGAGCGACACCGGGGACAATACGCGGGACTCCCGGGACGACTTCACTTCACGAGCCGGTGTCCGGTGGCCCGGTGGCCGGAGCGACGGTTCGGCTTCTCAACGACATGAGCCTCGGATAATAATGGAGCCCCAACAAAACACACCCAGCTCGCGCTCTTCAGCGTTTATTCACAGTTTAATCAAACCGAACGAGAGTTTTCGCGCCATTAACCGGTGAAACGCGCCGTGAAGCCCTGGGACGCGGACGGTACTTTTTCCCCGAACATCTGTTTCCAATCGGCAGCGTGTTTGAATCTGTTCCCACTGTGCGCGCGAGCTGGCGGCGCGCGCGCTGCACAGTGCGCGCGCCAGCCGGAGGTTCAGACACGTCGTGCGCGAGCTGCACGGTTCAAACACGTCGTGCGCGAGCTAATGAGACGTTATAAGCTCCTTTATCCGCTGTGTCAGAGTCGGTGTGAGATGTGGTGTGTTGTCCGAGTGTTCAGCTTTTAAAGGGTTAATCTCTTTATTATCTCTAATATAACATAAAACATCTCAGTGTGAGGTACTGTGTTGTCAAAGTTACAGGTTTTAAAGATGTAATCTTCTTTATTATCTCTACTATAACATAAACAATCTCAGTGTGAGGTTCATACAAGTGTTGTCAAAGTTGCAGGTTATAAAGATTAAATCTGTATTATCTCTAATATAACATAAACAATCTCAGTGTGAGGTACGGTGTCTTTTAAAGAGTTTAATGTAGCGGTTTACTCCAGTATGATAAGTTTAATCTTCTTTATTATCTCTAATATAATATGAAATAATCTCATTCTGAGATTAAGTGTGTTTTAAGAAGTTTAATCTTCTTTATTATCTCTAATATAACATCAGACATCTCAGGGTGAGATACAGTTTTGTCAAAGTTACAGGTTTTAAAGATGTAATCTTTATTATGACTAATATAATGAAAACAATCTCAGTGTGAGGTAAGGTGTGTTTTTAGGAGTTTAATGTGGGTTTCTACTCCATTATGAGAAGTGTAATCTTCTTTATTATCTCTAATATAATATGAAATGATCTTATTCTGAGATAAAGTGTGTTTTAAAGAGTTTAAAGGGGTTTCTACTAACTTATGAGAAGTTTATTCTCTTTTATGACCTCTATTATAACATAAAAAAACATATCAGTGTGAAGTACAGTGTGTTTATGAGGGGTTTTACTCACTTTTGATGAATCTAAATCTTCTTTATTATCTCTAATATAAAACAATGCAACTTCAGTGTGGCGTACAGTGTGTTTCTTATGACTTTTATAGGGGTTTTACTCCCTTATGAGAGGTTGGAATCTTCTATATCATCTCTAATATAATATAAGATACAATAAGACAATCTCAGTGTGAGGTAAAGTTTGTTTTTAAGAGTTTAATGAGAGTTTTTACTCACTTATAAGAGGTTTAATCTTCTGTATCATCTGTAATATAAGATTAAATACAATAATCTTGGTGTGGGATAGTGTGTTTTAATGACTTTAATCTTTTTTATTTTCTCTAATACAACATAACATAATCTCAGATTGAGATAGTGTTAACAGCTGTTTCTACTCACTTTTGCTAAGTTTTATCTTCTATATTATCTCTAATATAAAACAATGCAACTTCAGTGTGAGATAAAGTGTGTTGTAAGAGTTTACAGGGGTTTCTTTTCGCGTATGAGAATCTTTCATCTTTATCATCTCTTAATATAATATAAAATAATCTCAGTTTGAGATGGTGTTTTATGAGTTTACAGGGGTTTCTACTCCCTTATGGAAGCTGGAATCTTTATAATCTCTAATATATTCACAGTGTGAGATAAAGTTTTTTACTCATTTCTAAGACGTTTTAATCCTCTTTATCATCTCTAATATTATAAAAAATAGTCTGAGTGATGTAAAATGTGTTTTAAAGAGTTTAATGAGGTTTTACTAATTTATGAGAAGTTTATTCTTCTTTATCATCTCTAATATAACATAAGATCATCTATTTTCGGTGTGAGTTAGTGTGTTTTAATGAGTTTAATCTTCTTCATTATCTCAAACATAAAATAAAAATAATCAGTGTGAGATAAAGTTTGTTTTAAAAAGTTTAATGAGGGTTTTTACTCACTTCTGAAAAGTTTAATCTTCTTTATTATCTCTAATATAAAATAGATCCAGTTGTATTATCAGTGGTGAACTCTAATCAAACTGAAACCTCTCCCTCAGGCCGTGATGTCTCTTGTAAAGTAAAAGGTAAAGAACAGCGAGCGACGAAACTAGAGCGAGATTAAGTGTGTTTATTAATGTGGCTCTGACTGGTTTAATCTTCTTTATTATCTCTCATGTAATCCCAGTGTAAGGTGGTGTGTTTTTAAGAGTTTACAGGGGTTTGTACTCACTTATGAGGCGTTTTAATTTTCTTTATTATCTCTAATATAAAATAACATAACATAGAATAATCCCAGCGTGAGATACAGTGTATTTCCAAGAGTTTACAGTGATTGTGTTTCTTTTACCGTCTCTAAAATAATTAAGTTTGAATTAAAGTACGTTTTTGTTAGTTTACATCGATTTTGACCAAAAAATTAATCTTTTTAATTATTATTTTACATATATGTCAAGTTATAATCCTTATTATCTTAAAAAATAATAAATCTGAAATACAAGTTGTTTTTACGAGTTGACAGTAATTTATTCTTTTACTTTAATCTCCTTTGCGATCTGTAAAATAGTCTTTATATCAAAGTGTTGTTATCAGTTTAAATCTATGTGTATCTCTGTAAATACGAGATGGTGTGCTGGTCGTGAGTTCCTCCTGGCGTAACTCTAGTGATATCTGTGTTGTACGTTGCGTCATAATCCCGCTTCCAATCCTATTATTACAGGTCTGGATATTAACACTGCAAGAAAATATGGAGATGGACACGAGTTGTTGTTGTTGTTCTTTAATTACTAAATACTTTAAAATACTTAAAGTTAATTATAAAATATCTTAAAATAAACTAAATGTTTTTTTTAATGATTATTGCGATGTGTCAGATGACTTTAACTCTCCTGTTACCTTCAAATGTACTAACATCTTTTACCCTTTTTGACCCCAGCAATTAAAACCTCCAGAAAATGATTAGAATTAATATTGTATCCCAAGTTTAAGTGTGAGGTACTTTGTTTGTTTGTTGACTACCTAAATATCCCTTTTAAATAAATAAAAAAGTTGATATTACTTATATTTTACACAGTGAAAAACAGCTTGGGTTCAAATTGACCCCAAAGAACACCAATGCGTACAAGTTGTGTTCAGGACATTGAAAAGATATCATCATGTGAATGTTATGTTTTCCCAATTGTCCACAATAAATTAGGAAAAGTCATGAAATATGAAGCAAAAATGATGTCAATCATTTGTTTAGAGACGTCAAACATTGAATGGGGTCAAATTGACTCCAAAGGTAACAGGAGGGTTAAAGGAAGTTTAGAGATTTATTTATTTACGCTGACTTGGAGAATAAAGTCTGTCGCTGTTTCTTCAAATGAAAAGGAGAACAATAACTTTTAAAATGTATTTTTTTAATGGACCAACAGTCCAAAAACATCAGTTTATTACCAAGAAACACAGAAACCTGTTGAGCTGCTCTGTGGTTGTTGTTGTCGTTTGTTTATCGGACTGTTGCTTCATTGCATGAAAACATACATAAATATCTATTTAACGTATCAAAGTACATTTAAAATGTGAGTTTCACCATCATTATTGCAAGGCATTCTGGGAAATGTGGTGAACCTCTTTCTGCTAGAGCATGTTCATTAAAAAACGCGTTTAAAACCAAGTTTATCCAGTCGTGTTTCGGAGGCGGTGACGCGGCACGGAAGAGCTCCTGATTATCTCAGAATAGACACGACTTAGAGGCTCAGAGCCTGAACCGAGATCAATGAAGATGAGACGCTCTTCCTCACGGGGAAAGAGCTCATGGTTGGTTAGGCTAAGGGTCTTTAGCATCAAACTACGGTTGGTTAGCATTAAGTTAAGGTAAGTTAGCATACACCTACGGTTAGTTAGCATAAAGCTAAGGTTAGTTAGCATAAACCTAAGATAATTTAGTATAGTTTCCGGCGCCGCACGAGTGGCTGCCTTTTACATTAGCTCCTGCTCACAATTTAGTTTTCTTATATTATGTCTTTTTTTTCTCGCTACTTCTTGCACTTTTCCCCCTGCTACTAGTTATAGTTTTTAACGGAGCAGTATGGCAGCTAGACACGTCGAGCTTGTCGTGGTCTATCTGTTGTTAGTCAAAGTTTTCACCTCCGTGTCTGGGGACCCAGCACGCAGCCATGGTTCAGTTAGCTACACAAAGGACCAGCTGTTAGCATTCCGGGACTCGGCGGTGCTACTACCCGTGGAGAGACCTGATGTTCCCCGCGAGCTGAGGAGGAAGAAACGGGGAAGCCGTGCGGGGGCGGAACGTCGCGCCAGGAAAAGACGCTACAAACCCGTCCTCCCCTCCATCATCATGGGAAACGTGAGGTCTCTGCCTATCAAGATGGACGAGCTAGCGGCGCTGACACGCCATCAGAGGGAATACCGGGAGTGTAGCCTCGTGGTGTTCACGGAGACGTGGCTAACGGAGCTAACTCCGGACACGCATGCTACGCTGGACGGGTTCCACATCATACGGGCGGATAGGACAACGGAGAGCGGTAAGAGGAAAGGAGGAGGACTGGCAGTGTTTGTGAATGATAGATGGTGTAACTCTCGGCACATCACTATTAAGGAGCAGACCTGCTCACCGGACATTGAGCTGCTAGCGGTTAGCATGAGGCCACACTACCTGCCGAGGGAGTTCTCGTATGTTATCATGGTAGCTGCGTATGTCCCGCCCTCTGCTGACGCTGAAACGGCCTGTGACGTCATCCACTCGGCGACCAGCAGGCTGCTGACGCAACACCCCAATGCTCTCCTCCTTCTCTCTGGGGACTTTAATCATGCCCCTCCGTCCTCCACTCTGCCCACATTCACCCAGTATGTCAAATGCCACACCAGAGACAATAAGACACTGGACCTTCTCTATGCCAACACCAAGGAGGCATATTCATCATCACCACTCCCTCCCCTGGGCCGATCTGATCACAACCTGGTGCACCTTCTGCCTGTGTACACCACTCGTGCACAGAAGCAGCCAGCTGTGACCCGCACTGTTAGACGATGGACCGATGGAGCCGAGGAGGCTCTGAAGGACTGTTTTGAAATAACTGTGTGGGAAACATTCAGTGATGCCTATGGGGAAGATATCGACGGTCTCACCGACTGCATCACAGACTGCATCACAGACTATATAAACTTCTGTGTGGAGAACACCGTACCCACCAGGACTGTGCGGTGCTTCTCAAATGGCAAACCCTGGATTTCCCCAGAGATAAAGGCCCTCCTCAAGGAGAAAAAGAGGGTTTTTAGATCTGGCAACAAAGAGGAGCTGAAGACTGTGCAGAGGGAGCTGAGGATGAAGATCAGGGAGGGGAAAGAGGTCTACAGGACGAAGATGGAGGACCAGCTGCAGCAGAAGAACACCGTCGGTGTCTGGAAAGGTCTCAAAGCCATTTCTGGGTTCAAGGGGCCCAACCAACAGCCTGAGGGGGACCAAAAGTGGGTGAACGACCTGAATTTATTTTTTAATAGATTTGACCGGCCATCCAGCCCTCCCCCCACCCAGACCTCCCGGCTGCTGCAACCCCCATCATCTGCACCCCCTGTGGACTGCTGCCCCTCCTCTCCCTCTCCATCACCCTCTTCCAGCGCACCCGACTCCGCTTCACACCTCTCATACACATCACTCCACAACCAGCAACCCACTCCAACACCTCACAGCACCCCACCCCCCAGCGTGTCCCTTAACCTGGTGAGGAAGGAATTGAGGAGGATCAAGGTGAGGAAGGCCACGGGTCCAGACGGCATCTGCTCACGGCTCCTCAGATCCTGCGCAGACCAGCTGTGCGGGATAGCGGAGCACATCTTCAACCTGAGCTTGAGGCTGAGGAAAGTACCACAGCTATGGAAGACGTCCTGCGTGGTACCGGTACCAAAGACCCCGCGGCCCAAGGACCTCAACAGCTACCGGCCGGTGGCGTTGACAGCCCACCTCATGAAGACCCTGGAGAGGCTGGTCCTAGCCCATCTCCGCCCTCTGGTGAGTTCATCCCTGGACCCACTTCAGTTTGCCTACCAGTCTGGCATCGGGGTGGATGACGCTGTCATCTTCCTGCTGCAGAGATGCCTGTCTCACCTGGAAAAGGCTGGAAGCACTGTGAGAGTCATGTTCTACGACTTCTCCAGTGCCTTCAACACCATCCAGCCTTTGCTTCTGAGGGACAAGCTGGAGCAGACCGGGGTGGACCACCACCTCACTGCATGGATCCTGGACTACCTCACCAACCGTCCTCAGTATGTGCGGATACGGGAGTGCGAGTCAGAGCGGGTCTCCTGCAGCACAGGAGCCCCACAAGGAACCGTTCTGGCTCCATTCCTCTTCTCCATTTACACATCGGACTTCAATTACAACTCTGCTAACTGCCACCTGCAAAAGTTCTCTGACGACTCTGCAATCGTCGGCCTCATTTCCGCCGATGATGACAGGGAATACAGAGAACTCAACCAGGACTTCTTAGGATGGTGCCAGCGGAACTGCCTCCAGATTAACTCCAGCAAAACCAAGGAGCTGGTGGTGGACTTCCGCCGGGGTAAACGCCCTCCTCCGGTACCGGTGAGCATCCAGGGACTAGACATTGAGATCGTCAGATCTTACAAGTACCTGGGTGTTCACTTAAACAACAAACTGGACTGGTCTGACCACACTCATGCACTTTATAAAAAGGGACAAAGCAGACTCTTTCTGCTGAGGAGACTGAGGTCTTTCGGGGTGCAGGGAGCACTCCTGAAGACCTTCTTCGACTCTGTGGTGGCATCAGCCATCTTCTATGGAGTGGTCTTCTGGTGCAGCGGCATCAGTGCAGCTGACAGGAGGAGACTGGACAAGCTGTTGAAGAAGGCCGGCAGCGTGCTGGGGCGTCCTCTGGACACCGTGGAGGTGGTGGGGCACAGGAGGATGAGGACGGCTGTCGGCCATGATGAGCCACGCCTCCCACCCCATGCGGGGCGCTCTGGTAGCGCTGCACAGCTCCTTCAGTCACCGGCTGATTCATCCCCGGTGTCTGAGGGAGAGGTATCGCAAGTCCTTTCTCCCCGCTGCGGTCCGGCTGCACAACCAGCTGAGCTCCCAGGAGGCCACTTGACTTAAACTGAACATCTGATCCTGGTCTCTTCAGCACTTTATCACTACCTGGTGCAATATGTTTAACTATTTTATTTTAATTTTAATTTTTATAATGCTTATTTTTTATAATGCTTATTTATATTATTTCTATTACTTGTTCTATTTTATTATTCGGTTTTTTTTATTCACTGTGAGCAATGCTATTGGAATACTGTAATTTCCCCACTGAGGGACTAATAAAGGATCTTCTTCTTCTTCTTCTATAAACCTAATATCAGTTAGCTTAAAAGCTAAGGTTATTTACCATGAAGCTAAGATCATTTATTACTAACCTAAGATCATTTAGCATAAAGCTAAGGTTAGTTAGCATTAAGCTAAGGTTAGTTAGCATAACGCTAAGATAATTTAGTATAAACCTAAGATCAGTTATCATAAAGCAAGGTTAGTTATCATAAAGCTATGGTTAGTTAGCATTAAGCTAAGGTTAGTTAGCATAAAGCTACGGTTAGTTAGCATAAAGCTAAGGTTAGTTAGCATAAAGCTAAGGTTAGCAGAAGGTAAAGTTAAACTATTAGCTTTCCAGTTTTGTAGCTCGCTGGAGCCTCTGATCTCAGTTCGTCTCACACGTATGCTATATTGATTCTGACACACAACAACAACAACAACAACAACAACAACAGTCTGTTTTTATGACTCCAGCCAACAACACATAACATTTTATGATAACAAAGGTTGTTGACAGAAGTTCTCGTCGTGTTCGAGTTCCTCAGAGACAAACAGCTGCTGGGTTATCTCTGCAGTAAAACCTTGTGATACGTTCAGGGTCTGAAGCACTCGGGTTCTCCTTGTGATGCGTTCAAGGTCTGAAGCCCTCGGGTTCTCCTTGTGACTTCATTTCATGATTCCATTTAGAGCAGGTATCTTAGTCCTGTGTGTGTCAACATAGGGCTCGGCCCCTCCAAAGGGACCCACATCCATCTAAAGGGTCCCGGGACGATCAAACAAAGTGTTTTCTTTTCTTTCGATTCTTTTGTGAAATGTTTGAACTTTAAATGTCAATAAAATGTTATTAAATCATATCATGTAAAAAATATATATGAATCTGAAAAGTAACTATTGGATATGAACTTGTAATACATTGAGTGCAGTAAACGGTATAATATTCTCAGTTTGGCACCCGGCCCCCTAGGGCCCCGACCCCCGTAGGGCCCCGGCCCCCGCCCCCCGCTGGGCCCCGGCCCTCGTGTTGAGCACCACTCTTCCTGCCACAGAGCTGCGGCGGGTTAACTGCATTCATGAGAACTTTATTGAAATGAACTTTACCCAAAACGCATCAGCAGCAGGCCAGACATCGCCTGAGGAAACTAATCGATTATTGATTAGTGATTATTGATCCCTGCTGATCACCACAGTGACGGCGATCAGCACAAATGTGTGGAATAGATGACGCAACATCTCCAATTTGAAAATATTGTCTTTGGTGTAACGTGGATCTGTAGTGCCAGTATTACCTTTAGTACTACACGTTGGGCCAAGTATTACTGTAGTACTACTGGCCCCAGTATTACCTTTAGTACTGCGTGTTGGGCCCAGTATTACCTGCAGTACTACTGGCCCCAGTATTACCTGTAGTACTAGAAGAACCAGAGGAAGAGGAAGAAAAGTGTCAAACTCAAAGAAAATGTATTTACTTCTCCCCATATCAATACGCTCTGATGGCTAATTAACAGGTCAATTAACAGGTCAATTAACAGGTTATATCACGTTATATCATCATGTTAATCTGGTAATCTGATTAAGATCAGCAGCTCTTTTGCACAGAGTTCAGCAGAGAAAGAAAGAAGCTCCATCAGAGACGTCGCTCGGGGACGCCAGGCTAGACTCCTCGCGTTTTGAGGGAGAAATCCTCAGTTGAAAAAAAGTTGAAAATGGCCGAATCAGGCCAAAAACGCTAAGAAACGGCCAAAAACGGCCAACTTTGGCGAATTTTTGTCTGTTATTTCTTTTCTCCAACAGTGTTGAAGTTATGAGCATTACAAAACAGGACACGCCCCTAAAATGTTTGTTGGGGCATAGATGCTTAGCACAATGATAGATTTGAAAAAAAGATGATATATTCCAGATGATATAGCTTCACGTATCATTATCTCCAATAAGTTTGTTATGATCGGACCATTCGTTTAGGATCAGTAGACACTTTTGTGTTTTTCACAAGTCAAAATGGCTGCAAATGTAAGTAGGAGGAGTGTAGGGTCCTGAGAGGCTTTTTTGTAGAGCAGGTCCTAGAGGACTAGGAAGAAAAAAAGGTAGTCAGTTGAACATACTGGGTGAGGAGTAGGGATGGGTATCGTTTGGGTTTTTTCCGATACCGGTGCTAAACCGGTACTTTTAAAACGATACCGGTGCCTAAACGGTGCCTGAACCGATACTTAAAAAAAAAAAAACGCACAATGAGGACATTAAAATTCTCTTTGGCCAGATTCCCTGTAGAAGCCGTTATCATGGAGCACCGACTATCAACGGATATCAGACTGTTTACATACACAATACATGTTCTCATTATATGATGTGATATGCATTATCATGTGCAGACCTTATCCTGTCACTGTTTTGATGGGCAAAGAGAACAACCAATCAGAGGTCCTAAAGATGACATCCGTCTATTTTCACCAAGCTTGACAAGCTTGTCAAATTTGGTGAGTTTTGGGATATGATACATACCCCCAATATGCCCCCAATGTTCAAAAATAAAAATCCAGAAGAATAATAAGAACCCTAACAATTTCAATAGGGTCTTCTCGGACAGCTTTGCTGTCGGTCTGACCCTAATAAATATTGAAGATGAATTATTAAGGGGAGGAGGAGGAGGAGCTGGAAGAGAAGGAGGAGGAGGTTAATCTTTTCCGTCTGCTGGTAAAACGTGAAATATTTGACACGTCAAAGGGAGAAAAATCTTCTCCACGACTTCAAGAGATTCTACACATAACTTTAAATATTTAAACAGGTGTGTGTGTGTGTTAGTGTATTAGTGGGTTAGTGTGTGTGTGTGTGTGTTTAAGACAGATTTGTGTTTTCTGTCATTTGGATCAAAGGATTTAAAGTTGGGGTTTTGAGCTGAAGATCTTCTGTGTCTTTATTTCTACACATTCCTCTTCCTGGGGCTCACACGTCGGCCGGGAGTTGCAGACGTCTTCCCCCAAAGCATTGTGGGAACTGTAGTTCAGCACGATTACAGTTGGGTGACGTCACAGCGGCACTAAACTCTCACGACTCCTGGTCTATCTAACGTTATCGTTGTGTGAGGTCACATGATAGGTCACATGATAGAGGTCAAAGGTCACTGTCTAACCGCGTGAATGTGAGACGCTGATTCTGTGTTTTCTATAAAAGTCTTATTGCCTCTCGCAGCTCCACGGCGGCTGGACTTTACTCTGAGGCAGCGTTGGCTTTGACAGGAGTTTGACCAGTGTATTGATCAGTGTATAGATCAGTGTATTGATTTGATTTATCAGGTTTTAGGTTCACTGATTTCTCCTGAATCCACTCGGCAGACGATAACGCTGCTCCACGTGATTATGAAGCATTAGTTATCAATATATTAAGCACGCAATCCCCCAATAAGTCTACCAGGGAGAAGATGAGTTACTAGAAGCATCAATCCATCAGCGTATTGATCGATCATCAAAGGAATGCTCAGCAGATTTGTCACAATCAGTTTTATTCGACATGTTGAAATGTGCTCAGTAGAAACAGAAGTGACGTCTCACCACGCAGAGAGACGCTGTCCAGGTGCATTGTGGGTAGTGTAGACTCCAGTGTTGGCCTGTGGGTCAGGATGCCTGCTCTGTTAATGTCTTGTGAAGCTTTCTTGGCGAGTGAAGGAGCCGCTTCAGAGAAATCGATTCATGACGTTTTATTGACGAGCCCATGGAGGAACGGACCAATCAGAACCCTGAGAGGGTCACGGATGAACAAAGTGAATATTAGTGTCGCTCCCGTTTACTCCTGAGACGCCGAGTCTCTTCTCTGACGTCTAAAGTTCATGGAGCTCTTCGCTCTTCCTCTCACCGGCTCGTCTTCGCCTCTCGGCTGCAGATCAGATTTATTGACTTGAGCTGCACAAACAGAGGAGCGGCGCCCAGATTTATGACGCGTTCTTTTGAAAGCCAGGGCCCCTGCCATGCCTGGAGGAACATATGCTGCTGCTGCTCCTCCTCCTCCTCCTCCTCCTCCTCCTCCTCCTCCTCCTCCTCCTCCTCCTCCTCCTACTTTAAACAGACTTCAGCTGAACCGAGCTACATGTTTAAACCAGAGATATTTATTGTTTCAGCTCAGAGTTTAAATAAAGTCAGTGTCCAGTTTGCTGAGCAGAGTTTAGAAGTGTGTGTGTGTGTGTGTGTGTGTGAGGGTGTGTGTGTGGTTGAGCAATGGTATCTATGTGTGTATTGTCTATGCCCCTGTTGGTATGCGTGTTCACGAGGCCTGGAGTGTAATCTTCTTGCTCTAATGTGTGTGTGTGTGTGTGTGTGTGTGTGTGTGTGTGTGTGTGTGTGTGTGTGTGTGTGTGTGTGTGTGTGTGTGTGTGTGTGTGTGTGTGTGCGTGCATGTGTTTGGCTACACGCCCAAGCTTGTGTGTGTGTGGGTGAGAACGACAGTAGATGGAATCCACCAGTTGACCAGTTATGTAAAACAGACCAGTCGCAGCATTTTGCAGCAGAGTGAGACCTACTTGTATCAGTTGACCAGATATGCTGCTTTATGTGTGTGTGTGTGTGTGTATAACATGTGTTAAAGCTGCACTCCTCTGGTTGTATAGAAGTCTGTGCTTCATGTTTTCATAACCTCTCCTCCACTGAAACGTTGTTTCTCTTCCTTATCAGAAGAAAAGCAAAGGCAAGAAGGGAGAGAAGAGCCGCCACGATGATGGAGGTGAGTGTGTTGAAAGGTATATCTCTGTGTGTGTTGAAAGGTGTGTGTGTGTCTCTGTGTGCGTGACTCTGTGTGTATGTCCTCTGCCTCTTTTTCACTTCCTGTTTTTATCTAAATGTCACAAGAATCGATCTGATAGACGACGACAAAAAACAGCTGTTTTTAATTTTAATTATTGTTTTGCCTATTTACATTTATTTTTTTAAATAAATATGTCTATTTAAAATTGTATCTGTATTTATATCTGTATCTCTAATATAATTTAGTCCAACCAACACTACCACTTTAGTCCACAGGGTGCAGCAGAACCAACACTACCACTTTAGTCCACAGTGGGAGCAGAACCAACACTACCACTTTAGTCCACAGCGGGCACCAGAACCAACACTACCACTTTAGTCCACAGGGGGCAGCAGAACTACATCAGATTCCCTTTAGAGCAGTGTTTTTCAACCTTTTTTGGGGGGGGTGCTAGTGAGTGTGATGCCACCCGTGCGCGCAGCACAGCTGAGCTCATATGTCGGCGTAATCAGCAGCTGGCCGCCCTGTCCATTCGCGTACCTTTTCTTTTTCTTTTTTTCATAGTGGACTTTTTTTGCCTTAGGCGCTCGTGATTTGTCATAGGCGTTCGGGAAAAAGGCTCAGGTTCATACCACCAACAGCGTGACAGTGACAGTATGTAAAAAATGATTTATTTTCACAGCACACCTGACAGCCTCTGGCACAGTGGTTGAAAAACACTGCTTTAGAGTTAGGTTTAAAGTTAACCCCTGAACACAGTTCAGGGTATAAACTTGTTTCTCGGACTTCTTTCATGTTTTTGACGCTCATGATCGTTTCCTGAGGTCGTGGGCGTGAAGTTCCTCTGACTCAGAGCTCCTCAAGACGCCGAGCGGTAACTCTCCTCGGTGGTTCCTCGTTTCCTCGTTTCCTCATTTCCTCTCGTTTACGAGCATCTTTCACAGTTTACAGCCTGAAGCTCTGGACGTCGTCATGGAAACGCTCGGCTGCCTACAGCATGTTCAGCTGCAGCCTTGGAGTCTCAGACTCTTCACTGTCGTCGGGCAGATTTCATCTTCTCCACGTCGTGTGTTTCTGATTTTTCATTTCATGGAACACAAGATAAACTTTAAAGACAATAAAACAATAGAAATACTGAAATACATCTGGTTTATAAACATAAGTACACGGACCAAATGTGGATTAGTACCTTTACTATAACAAAGTATTTATTCTTTGTGGTATTAGTACTTTTACTGTTAATGGTATTTCTTTGTGGTATTATTACTTTTACTATAAAAAAGTATTTCTTTATTTGTGGTATTATTACTTTTACTATAACAAAGTATTTCTTTCTCTGTGGTATTAGTACTTTTACTGGAACAAAGTATTTCATTGTGGTATTAGTACTTTTACTGGAAGAAGCTTTGGGTCCCAGTACTTGACAGAAGAACTTATTAAGCAGTACTTGTGTGTACTCCCTGAAGTACTTCGTGAACACAGCATACAGTGTTTATTAAGCAGTACTTGTGTGTACTCCCTGAAGTACTTTGTGAACACAGCATACAGTGTGTATTAAGCAGTACTTGTGTGTACTCCCTGAAGTACTTCGTGAACACAGCATACAGAGTTTATTAAGCAGTACTTGTGTGTACTCCCTGACTCCTCTGCAGGTGAGCGAGCGTCGGCTGACGTCTGCCTGGAGAAGCAGCTCGAGCGCTTTGAGTGGCAGCTGAGGATCTTGCGGGAGGCCAATGGGAACCCGGAGAGGGCGGAGCTTCTGAAGGAGCACGCCGACAAGGAGGTGTGCTCCCTGGTCCTGAGCCTCCTGGACAAGGTGAGCGGCTCCTCGCCGGCCGTCTGTTACTCGACGTTTTGGCGCTCGTCGTGTAATGACCCGCGCCGTGGCCTGTGGGCCAGTAGGGGGCGCTCTACTGCAGCTGGTGCACCGATTGGTAAAGCTGATCAATGAAGATGTAGGACAGTTTATTTAGGTTTTATTACCTTCATATTGAAAATGCAAAGGTGACGTCGCTCTGACAGCGTTCCAAAGCTCCGCTCCTCGGTTCCCCTTCAAAATAAAAGTCTTTTTAAACCTGTGTTTCAGGTGAAGACGGAGACGTCAGTGGATTTGAACGTTCTGCATGAGCAGAAGAGTGAATGTGACTCCAGGGAGCACGAGAGGAACCTGACAGGTGACGAAGAATACCATTTATTAAATTACTCACACCGGAGGGAGACGAAGACACTTTCCTCCCGACAGGAGCGCCACTCTGCATCATTTTGACGAGTGAAAACTAATTCATTATTAATCATCACCAGTATTCATGCAATTTTTAAAAATGTGTTTTTATGTTTAAACTTGTAGACTTTCCCTGTTAAAGTCACTTAACATTTAAATTAATTGTGTCTATAGTTGTTTTCCTTCTGCATTATTTGTGTCTAGAGATTTGAACATTTCTAAAGGCTCCTTTGTCATTTTTGGGGGTTTCTGGACGATTTATTCTGTGAAGTAATCCTAGTTTACAGAAGGTTTTGTGGCATTATGAAGATCTTTAGAAAGTTTAATTTGTTTTGTTTGTTCTGCAGAGCTGCAGCAGAAACACGAACGAGAGAAAACTGAAGCGACGGAAAGGTTTCAGGCTGCTGAGAACGTCCTCATGGTAAACAAACAAACAAACAAACTGATCTAATGACATTGACAGAGTAACTTGCTTTACGCTCCCCCTAGTGGCCTCTTGCGGTATTGCAGCATATCCCCCCCAAAGACCACAATTATAAGAGACGCCTTTTAAACCCGTTGACCTTGAACTAATATACGAGGTCAACTACAAATCTCCGTTATGATTTATTAATCATTTTTGTGTTATATTCTTGTTTTCTTACATACATAAATATATATATATATATATATAATTATTAATACATACAACTTATATAATAAATAAAATAATATATTTAATATTAATACTAATACTAATATATATATATACAAAAATAAATTATATTAAAACAACATATATATATATATATACAAAATATGTAAATAAAATAATAAAGATATCTCTATATATTGTTTTAATTTTTGTTAATTCTTTGTGAATGAAGGGCGAGGTGCAGCGGCTGACTGCAGACCTGCAGGTTTATAACGAGCTGAAGAAAAGACGAGACGAGTCGACATTCAAGAAAGACCTGCAGAGAAACATTCAGGTGACTAAACTAAACTAAATATATATTTATATATATGTATACATATCAATAAATAATTGTTGTTGTTGTTGATTAAATCTAATTCCCTTGGCGTGTTTGTGCTTCGTGGCCTCCAGGCGCATGGCAGCCCAGGTGCATTCTGGGAGTCGGAGCAGGAGTCCCTGCTGTTTGTGATCGAGATGAAGACTGAGCGCGTGCAGGAGCAGAGCAGGAAGCTGCAGGCGATGGACGCTCTGGTAGGAGAACTGGGACTCCTCCTCGTCTCCTCTTCCTCATCGTCTCCTTTTCCTCATGAACTCCTCTTCCTCACCACTCTTGTTCTTCTTTGTGATTCTCAGGTGGAGAAGAATCTGTCTCTGGAGGACCAGATCGTCCTGGTCCTGCAGCAGAACGAGGACCTGAGAGTCCGAATAGACAACTGCCAGAGCCTCATTCAGTACGTTGTTGTTGTTGTTGTTGTTGTTGTTGTTGTTTTCGTTTTCTTCTTCTCCTCCTCCATCTCCATGAGCAACAGTGTGGCGCCGCCTGCAAGATGATTTACGTCCAAATCATTTGGTTTTATTTTTATAAAAAATTATGTTTAAAATATTTAAGAACTTTGAGGGATTAATATATTAAATTTCAATAAATTATTTTTTACGGAGCAAATATGGTGAAAAATGTTTAATGTTTATTTTTTAAATGTTCTCCCAACATGAATACTGGACAAATATTTTATTATAATGATAAAACCAATGAAAATAAATTATTAATAATCTTATTAAAATAATATAACTTCTTTAATTAAACATAAAGCAGTTTAGTTCCTTTGATCCTCTTTAAATGTTTCTGCTCTTTAAATTAATTAAAAGATAATTATAATCATCATTAAGCAATTTATTTGTGTATTTAAATATATATTGTTTTTATAGAAAGTTCAGAGAAACTATAAAGATTAAGACATACAAAATATATATATTAACATGTTTATAATTAATTAATCAGCAATAAATTCGAGATTAACATCAACAAGATGTCTCACAAGAGGAGTTCTCACCACTTCATCAGTTGACTCCTCATTGTTGTTGTTGACTCCTTGTTGTTGTTGACTCCTTGTTGTTGTTTCCAGGCAGCTGTCCAAGGAGCAGCAGGACCTGAAGGTGGCGCTAGAGAGGCAGGCCGTGGTGAACAGGAAGCTCTCCCAGGAGAAAGAGCAGCTGGTCTTCAAGCTGAGGCACCGAGACTCGTGTCCCAGCATGCACCTGCCCGTCATGATGCAGGAGATCGCCCCCAGGTGATCCCCCCCCCCTCCCAGAGACCTCCCCAGAGACCAGACCTGGTCTGGCCCCCCCCAGGTGACCCCCCCCAGAGACCAGACCAGACCTGTTTAGAACTCACCCCGGTCTCAGGTTCTGGATCCACGAGTCTGAGCGTTCCCATTTTCTCTCCACTGGTGAACCCCCTTCACCAAGGTCCCTGAAGTATCCTTTGAACTCCTCATGGGCCTCAACATGTGAGAGGACCTGAAGCCGGTCTGGACCTCAAGACCCCCCCCCTCCTCCACGTAACGATGCGGTAAAACAATCTGTGATTGTCCTCTGGTGATTGGACGTTACGACGGTTTATATAATATGGTTTAGCGTGGTTAGCATTGATGCTAGTTGGCGAGCTAACGGCTAACCAATCCCAGCCAGTGAGTAAAGCCGTGGCTCAGGACCCGAATGTGGCCGCCACAGAGCGCTGAGCGGGACGCACAAGTGCCTTAGGGTCAGAACCGAGGGTCTGACTCCCTGTCGCCACCCACAGGGAAACACTCCGTCTCTACTCTGTCTCTACTTTGTCTCCTCCCTGTCTCTACTCCGTCTCCACTCTGTCTCCTCTCTGTCTCCTCTCTGTCTCTACACTGTCTCCTCTCTGTCTCCTCTGTCTCCTCTCTTTCTCCTCTCTGTCTCCTCTCTGTCTCCTGTCTGTCTCTACACTGTCTCCTCTCTGTCTCCTCTCTTTCTCCTCTCTGTCTCCTCTCTGTCTCCTCTCTGTCTCCTCTCTGTCTCCTCTCTTTCTCCTCTCTGTCTCCTCTCTGTCTCCTCTCTGTCTCCTCTCTGTCTCCTCTCATTCTCCTCTCTTTCTCCCTCTCTGTCTCCTCTCTGTCTCTCCTCTCCTCTCCTCTCTGTCTCCTCTCTGTCTCTACACTGTCTCCTCTCTGTCTCCTCTCTGTCTCCTCTCTGTCTCTACACTGTCTCCTCTCTGTCTCCTCTCTGTCTCTACACTGTCTCCTCTCTGTCTCCTCTCTGTCTCTACACTGTCTCCTCTCTGTCTCCTCTCTGTCTCCTCTCTGTCTCTACACTGTCTCCTCTCTGTCTCCTCTCTGTCTCCTCTCTGTCTCTACACTGTCTCCTCTCTGTCTCCTCTCTGTCTCCTCTCTGTCTCCTCACTGTCTCCTCTCTGTCTCCTCTCTGTCTCTACACTGTCTCCTCTCTGTCTCCTCTCTGTCTCCTCTCTGTCTCTACACTGTCTCCTCTCTGTCTCCTCTCTGTCTCCCTCTGTCTCTATACTGTCTCCTCTCTGTCTCCTCTCTCTGTCTCCCTCTGCCTCCTCTGTCTCCTCTCTGTCTCCTCTCTGTCTCTACACTGTCTCCTCTCTGTCTCCTCTCTGTCTCCTCTCTGTCTCTATACTGTCTCCTCTCTGTCTCCTCTCTGTCTCCTCTCTGCCTCCTCTCTGTCTCCTCTCTGTCTCTACACTGTCTCCTCTCTGTCTCCTCTCTGTCTCCTCTCTGTCTCTATACTGTCTCCTCTCTGTCTCCTCTCTGTCTCCTCTCTGCCTCCTCTCTGTCTCCTCTCTGTCTCTACACTGTCTCCTCTCTGTCTCCTCTCTGTCTCCTCTCTGCCTCCTCTCTGTCTCCTCTCTGTCTCTACACGGTCTCTACTCTGTCTCCTCTCTGTCTCCTCTTCGTCTCCTCTCTGTCTCTACTCTTCCCTCCTCTGAACTAACTGTGAAGCTGTCTAGAAGCACTGAGCTCCTGGACGTCCTCTTCAGGTACGGTGGCCTCCTCGGCCTCTAGGAGCCGGTGAAGGTGTCGAGGTGTTATCGTAGTGAGGGATCTTTAGAGGTCCTCGGAACATTCACAATACAGAGAAATTAAAGTATTTAAAACCTTTTAGATCCACAAACTCATCAAATGTTTTATTTCTGCTTTGATGCCAAAATGTTTGTCCTTTTTAATCATGGTCGGTTTGTTTGACTCGAATCCTTTTCTCTTGTTTTTCTTACGCCTTGTTTTCTGTTTCTCGTTATGCGTCACAACATAATCACGACCGCTGATTGGTTGATTGGCTGATTTGCTAATTGGTTGATTGGCTAATTGGTTGATTGGCTGATTGGCTGGCGCATTTCAATGTAGACTTAATTCTGCTGTTTTTAGGGGAGACGCCACTTCAACTTGAGCCCTGTTTGTTTGTTTGTTTTTAGTTTTTTTGAACATGTATATTTGATGTGAGTGTCTCGGCGCTCGTTAACGGATCCCCTCGTTTCCTCACGTCACGAGTTTCATCTCCCGAATCTTCGGTTTTCCTCCCAAACAAACCACAGTGTTCCCGTGTTTTAAAGCCAACGTGACGATGTTCTTTAGTCGCGGTTAACGTGTAAAACACTGAATGGTACGCGCTGTTACTCCACCGCGTGAATGTCTACGTGTTAGTGAAACGCTGCCGTTAGCACGTTAGCACGTTAGCATTCAGCCTGGATTGGGAAAGAAATGTGTTTAGCTCCCCTATTTCTTTATGTTTTTATTCGGGCATAAATAACAACTAGCCCAATTAATCATATTGTTTTTTCTAGCGGGTCTCATATTTTTACGCCACAATTTAAGATTTTCTTGTGAGTGAACATCAATCTTTACATTTTTTTATGACTTTCTTGCTCCACAAGAGATGAAACCTCACCTCATTTGGATTTCTACACACAAAACGTGTGTAGATATATATATATATATATATATATATATATATATATATATATATTAGATATACAAATATTATATATATATATATATATATATATATATATTCCTGTACTTTGAAATTTCTGCTAGCTTAATTGTTAGCATGGCATGCTAACAATTAATCAATCAAATAAACAATCGCAGAACAACAATCACTGTATTACTTGTGGCCTTCAACACGTTGCTGACGGCCCTTTGTTTTTGAAGATGTGAACTATGGGATGTTTCCTACATATTGCCAAATAAAAGCCGGTTCTTCAGTGTTCTGACGACTCTCCTTATGCACTAGCACTTTGACGTCTCTAGGGTTTGTATAAGAGAGATTGTTTTCATGTTGTACAGTTTTTAATTTCTTATTTTGGGGCTTTTTTGTGTAAAAACTTGTTTGATCTTATCTTGGTTGGATTTTAATCCCACGTTTTGTTTTCTCCTTTTTTTTTGTTTTTGGCTTAACTAAATAAAAAGCTGCAACTAAAACTGATCTGTGAGTTTCATGTCTTCTGTTCACGACGATGAGTAACAACCAAAAACCTTCAAATCTCCAAAGTCTTATTACGCTCTTATTTATCTGTTTTAATATAGTTTTTAAATGTATTTTAATGATTGATAAAACATTGGATGGACACAAAGGTTCACGTCATCATATTGAATGTTTTATTTATTATCTTAAGTTATGATTTCTTTTCTCTTTTTTTATTACTCATTTATTTATGTTATTATTTTTATTATTATTACTTTTGTTGTCATAAAACCTGATACTGCTGATGTATTTTAAACCAGCAACATTTTGCTGAAATAAAAGCTTGAGTTAATAAAAATAAATATGAATTATATAAAAAGACTTCAGCATTAAACTCCTGATTTAAACATTAAATAAAGCTTATATGACAACTTAAGATTCAACCAACAGTACTTCATTTGTTTGTGATTTTATATTGGAATATTTGTTATTAGATGTTAGATTTTTTTCTGATAATATTTATTTGTCTTTCTATAATCCATAAATAGATTTTTTTATGATAAAAAAATCCAATTAGAAAGAAAATGTCAATGTTTAAAAAAAACACAAAAGATATTTCATCATTGTGGGATTTAATTGTAATTTTTTCAATAAATATTTTTTTTTCAAAAGCTCATGTTTTTATTTGACTCAAATATTTTTTATTTGACTTGTTCATAGTTTTCAGATTTTCTTTTCTTCATATAAATATCAAATCAAGACGACTCTTTTCCCCATGAGGTCGTTGGTGTAACGCACCTGTTTGTCCACTAGAGAGCAGCAGATGGCCGCTTGGATACTCGGAGGCTTCGTCGTCGGACACTTTGCTCATGTTTCTGTAGCTGGGATCGAACCTGTGAACTTTATGTTTCAGATCAACCTGAAGTGGCACATTTATTCCATCAACTTGTCCCAAAACATCTCTAAAGTTTTATTTATTCCTTTTGTTTAATTTAATTACTGAACGTCACCGTCTGCATTTCTTGTTTTGGGCTGAAAGCATCTTGAAAACAGATGAGATGACTATTTCATTCTCTGCTTCATGAGTTAAAGCTGCATTGTCTCTCCTGACCACCAGGGGGCTCCCCTGGTTGTATAGAAGTCTATGTAGTGACTCTACTTCTCTTGATGTCTTCCCTCAGTAAACATTGTAAACATGAGTTAATGTCTCAGTCTCTAGTTTCTAGTCTTCTTCTATACAGCATGATGTCATCATTTCTATGTTATAGTCTGTAGAGTCAGACCATAGAGCAGCGAGCTTTAGGGGCGGAGCCTTTAGGGGCGGAGCTACAGGTGATTGACAGGTCGACATCAGAGACGTATACCTACTTGTATTTCTACTCGGCTTTAACGCAAGGCTTCAGGCACAGGTAGATATAGATATAGGTGTGTGTGTGTGAGTGTGAGTGTGTGTGTGAGAGTGTGTGTGTGTGTGTGAGAGTGTGTGTGTGTGTGAGTGTGTGTGTGTGTGTGAGAGTGTGTGTGTGTGTGAGAGTGTGTGTGTGTGTGTCTGTGTGTGTGTGTAGGAGGCCCAGGAGGCTCAACACCCCTGACCTGCCGTTAAAGAAGCTCCGCTCTTAAGTGTGAGCGTGAAGCGCTGAGCGGATGTAAAAGGATCAGAGTGTCAGGGGCTGTTTGACAAGCTGAGACAATACCTGGTGTGTGTGTGTGTGTGTGTGTGTGTGTGTGTGTGTGTGAGTGTGTGAGTGTGTGTGTGTGATTGAGTGTGTGTGTGTGAGTGTGTGTGTGTGTGTTAGCCATGGGTCAGAGCCCCGGCCGTCATGTCACAATGTTCCCATGGCACTTCACAGCCACCTGGAGACACCTGAAGCAGGAGGAGAAGGAGGAAGATAAGGAGGAGGAGGAGGAGGAGGAGGAGGAGGAGGAGGAGGAAGAAGGACGGATGAACGGACGGACAGCGGTTGAGAGAAGAGAGAGAGAGGAGCTGTCATTCAGAGTCCCCCGGTGGGTATTTAGTGTGTGTGTGTGTGTGTGTTTCCCACAATTCACCTGGGTTTCACTTCATAATCCATCGGTCCTGCTAACCGTCCCACAATGCAATGTGTCACGCACGTGCTTAGCTCCCTGCTCCACCACAGATCTGTGAGGTTTGGGTTTAGACGTTCAGCTCTTAAAGGGCCAGCAGCCCATTTAATCGTCTCGAAGACTTTAAACCTTTTTTTTCATTATTGTTTGAAATCCCAAATCTCCAACAAGAATCGGCGCCAATCTGCAGCCTCCCCCCCTGCAGCCCCTCTCCCCTGCAGTCCCCCCCCTCTGCATCCCCCCCCCCCTTGCACCCCCCCCCATGTAGCCCCTCCCCCATGCAGGGGGGGGGGGGGTAACTGTTCAGCTACTTCCTGTTAATATCTGCCCCTCGTGGGGCTCTAATGAGAGGAGGAGGCGCCCCTTCACTTTCAAGAGGCTTAGCAGCAGTTAGCTGCTCTGGGCCGCAGGGACGGTCATCACATGTTAACTCCCCTCACACCCCTCACACCCCCCCCCCCGGGCCTCACAATGAGCCGCTCCACTTAGGGCGCTCTTTCAGGGCCGCTGATGAAACGCCAGAGGCTAAATTAATAGATGCTAATGGCCACCTTCAATCAAAAGCTGAGCGGGGTCCGAGCGGCCGGCGAGGCCCATTAATTAACATGGGGTGCTCTCAGTTCACACGGGCTCAGGGCAGCCCATTGTCGGCGGATGCGGGGGGGCTTTGTGCAGCTTCCCCGGGCCACAATTAGAGGCCTTGAATGGACTGCTGTTTGTCCCCCAGGTCCAGAAGCTGCACACGGGAATCAGAGAGACAGGAGACAAGAGACAGGAGACAAGAGACAGGAGACAAGAAACAAGAGACAGGAGACAGGAGACAAGAGACAGGAGACAGGAGACAGGAGACAAGAGACAAGAGACAGGAGACAAGAGACAGGAGACAAGAGACAAGAGACAGGAGACAAGAGACAAGAGACAGGAGACAAGAGACAAGAGACAATAGACAGGAGTTAAGAGACAGGAGACAGGAGACAGGAGACAAGAGACAAGAGACAAGAGACAAGAGACAAGAGACAGGAGACAAGAGACAGGAGACAAGAGACAAGAGACAAGAGACAGGAGACAGGAGACAAGAGACAGGAGACAGGAGACAGGAGACAAGAGACAGGAGACAGGAGACAAGAGACAAGAGACAAGAGACAGGAGACAAGAGACAAGAGACAGGAGACAAGAGACAAGAGACAGGAGACAGGAGACAAGAGACATATATGATATGTATTGAAGTTTATTTATTAATATATGATATTTATTTATACATTTGTATTTATATATATATTTTGATATGATACTTATATATATATATATATATATTCATCTATATTTATCGATGTATATTTATTGATATATATATATTTATTGATATACAATATTTATTCATATATATTTTTATCGATGTATATTTATTGATATATATATATATATATATATATATATATTTATACATATATATATATATATATATATATATTTATTGATGTATATTTATCAATGTATACATATATATATATATATATATATACATATACAATTATAGTTATATATTTATTGATGTATATTTATCAATGTATATACACATATATATTTATATATGTGTATATATATTTATGTATATTTATCAATGTATATTTATCGATGTATATATATATACAAATATATATTTATATATGTATATATATATTTATGTATATTTATCGATATTTATTGATATGTGATATTTATTGTCCGTCCGTCAGGTAATGAGAGCTGGAAACGTAACTCAGACAACAGAGGGAGGTTTCCTCTGACCTTTGACCTCTGGGGTCAATTGTCTTGTTCTGTGTCAATTGACCTGTCAGCAGACGCACGCACACACACACACACACACACACACACACACACACACACACACACACACACAGACACACACACACCCATACACACACACACACACACACACACACACACACACACACACACACAAACACTGGCGCTAAACACACAAACAGAAAATATGAAATCAAATGTTTTAAATGTTTTAAATAAAATAGAATAAAACAATAAGATAGATACAAAATTGTTTTAGGAAAATTGTAATGTTATAATTACTTTTACTTCACCATTTTTCTCTCACCAATATTAATTATATTAAAATAACAAAAAATGGAAAGAAAATTAGTTATATAAAATGATAAATGCATTACATGAATTATATATATATATATATATATATATATATATATATATATATGTTTATACGTATTAAAAATAAAATAAGAAAATATAAACCAATTAATAAATATAATAAATAAAGAATAAATCCATCATTTCTGAATTTGTATTTTGTTTAATGTTACATTAGAACATAAATCGTCTGTAAGTTGTACTTCCGGTGATTAATCATGTTTGATTTCATGAGGCAGCCGTCAACCCTCCTCAGTGACATCCTCTTTGTCATGACCTCATCATCATCTTCATCAATGTCAATCATCGTCTCCTCCCTCCGCGTCATCCACTCCATCAACAAAATGGCTGTTTGAAACGTCGCTTCTGCGCATGCTCAGCGCACCTCCGCCCGAGAGGGCAGGGCAGGTATCTCCTCCCTCCTGGTTGACTGACAGACACTCTCGGCTCCAGACTCCAGCGCGCGCAGGACTCACGGAGCGACCAGAGCGGCTGCGCGCACCGACCCGAGGACCCGCACCGGGAGACTTTGAGAGGACTTTGTTGTTGTTGTTGTTGTTGTTGTTGTTGTTGTTGTTGTTTGTTTGCTTGTTTGCGATCACCTGCACCAGCAGCAGCGCGCGGCCAGTGCAGAGACACCGCCCCGGACACGCAGGTGAGCGCGGAGCGTCCGCGGCTCACCGGCTGCCTCCGAACCGGATTTCTTTTTCCGTTTTACGCACGCGGGACTCTTGGGGGAGTGATGGCTCTCTGGGGGAACCGGGGAGTCTGAGCCCGAGTTCGAGGACCGGGACGAACCGGACGCCGCCGATTTGTCCTCATCTTCATCCTCTTCCTCCTCCCGCTGCCGCTCTGCGCCGCGCAGGTACGATGTTCCACCACAGCAGCGGCAAGAAGTGCTTCACCATCGAGTCGCTGGTCGGGAAGGAGCCGAGCGGTCACCCGGCGGGGGACGAGCTCATCAGGCCCACTGCGCTCCGGTTCCCGGAGTCCCTGCACCCTGCCGCCGCCGCCGCGGCCGCTGCCGCCGCCGCGGGGGTCTTCGGCTCGTGCTTCCAGGGCAGCGGCGGCAGGACTTTATACTCGGCCGGGCCGGACATGTTGCTCCAGGAGCCCGGGACGCACGCGCACAGCCCCGGCGGCGCGCTGCCGCTGCACCCGCTGCAGATCCCCCCGCCGCAGAGCTTCTTCAGCCCGCAGCACCGGGAGGCGCTGAGCTTCTACCCTTGGGTGCTGCGGAGCCGGTACCTGGGGCACCGCTTCCAAGGTGAGTGGGGGCGGGGGGGGGGGGGGGGGTCATAGGGATTTATTTATAGATTTATAAATCATCCAAGGGGCTACTCTGCTTGGTTTTTGGTCAATTTAAAGCAACTTTTATTTAAATCACTTTGTGTATTGTGTGTGTTCAAAATATGATTATTATAATCGATATATTTATTGAATCAGTCGCAATAATATCGTCAGACAGGTTAATGTGGCCCATTTCACGTTTATTTTGTCACTCATGTTTAATTTTATTTTCCTTCTATAATAATAGTGTTAATTTTCTTATTTAATTTAACTAAATAAGTTAAATATTAAACTATCACAGTCCTCTTAAAATATAATAGTGATCATTATGATAATATTAGTGGGATAATCAATAAGAGTATTTGTAGAGTGAATAATGATATACACACACACACACACACACACATATATATATATATATATATATATATATATATATATATATATATATATATATATATACTGATGGTATTATTTCTAACAAAACGGTTTAGTATTTTTTTTACATGAAATATTTTAAAGTGTTACCAGCTGTTAAACTTTTAACAATCTATATTAATATGAAAACATGATTTCTTCCACCCAATGACTCACTGGGGACCCCCCCCCCTGCCCCCCCCCCCCTGAGTCATTTTGAACAATAAATCACCTCGAGTCTTATATAATTTGGATTTACATTTCTATTGTTTTTAATCCTGTTTTAAACTCATATTTATGCAAGATGCACGAGCGACCTCTAACTACAAATATAATAATACTATTGGTAATATCCCTTTCTTATAACAATAATACTTTTATAATAATAATAATAATAATAATAATAATAATTATGTAGTACGTAGTACTCAGTTGTTAAGTCTCAACATTATAGTTTCTTTAATATTTCGTTTTTAATATTTAATTGTTATTAATCTTTTATGTTTTTATTGACTTAAATCTTTTATATTTAACAATCATTTAACATTATTAAATTAAAGGGAAACGACTTTTAAAAAACGACTTTTGGATCAAAGTTGGTGAGTTTCTTCTTCTGTGTAATGGACATTACACATCAATGTGAATTATCTTTAAGTTCATCGATGTTTTACCTGCATACTTTATTGATTATATAATAACTAACAATTGAGTTGATCATAGAGATTTTAACTTTACGGCCTTTTCATTAAATTGCAGGGGGAAAAAGGAAATCTGCGACATTTGTGTTCTTTAAACCCGTTTTTGATAATTGTGAATAAAATCTGCTTCTCACTGAAAACTCATGAAGAATAATCGATATCAATCAATTAAAGTCCAGCTGACGATCTCGCGGGACAAAGAGTTGATATTCATATTTATTAAGAGCTTTTTTTCTTCTCGCGTATTTTTCGTCCGGTGAATCATTATAATAATAATACCATCTGTACATTTATAATCTAATAACACATGTTTACTATCACATAAGGATATATGTGCTGATGAAAAAAGTAAAAAAAAAAATTATAATAAAACATTTAAAAGTGAAACATCTAAAAATAAAACGTTTAAAAATAAAATAAGATATACATGTAAAAATGAAGCAATTGAAAGTGAAACATGTAAAAATAAAACATGTGAAAACTAAACATGTAGAAATTGAACATGTTAAATGTAAGCATTTCAAAATTAACAATGTAAAAGTGAAACATGTGAAAATGAATTATGTAAAGACTGAACTTGTGAAACATGTGAAAATAAAGGAGAGGAGTTTTCACGTCCCTAAAACGTAGAAGAAGAAAACAATATTTGGGAGAAAATCTTATTTTCTGAGAAAGTTATGGTTTAGAAAAAAAGGACAAATAATAAGAAATAAATCCTAAACATTTTATCCAGAGTTTACCAACATGTGGCCGTCAGGGGGAATTATTTAAAATGCTATATGAGTGATAACACGTTTTTTTTAAATGACAAAAGAAAATAGAATATATCAATACAGTTTGTTATGATTCATTTACATTGATTATAAATTGAAGAATGGACCTATAAATACATTCTTTACATTTAAAATACATTTAATTTAGATATTTAAATGCCAAAGAATTATACAAAGTGTATTCAAATACAAAATAAACAATTATTGGAGGTTGATTAGAGAAAAGAAAACATTATGGAAATAATTTGCCGCTCTTTGAAAAAGAATCGTAAAAATAAATCTCACATTCAAATCCTCAAACCAAACCTAATTTAAATATGAGGCTTTATTAAAAGCAGCTGGACGTAGTCTAAAGACATTCATTTAGGAAACGGAAAAATGTCTCAGATATAACTTTATTTAAACCCGTAACTTTGATACATAATGTTGTTTATTCTCTTTTTGTAATTTATTACTTTGTTAATTTCACATCACAAATGTTTTGAAGTCTCTTTTGGCCCAAAATTCACTCGACACATTCAGGACCTCTAAACTTTATGATCTAAATCAATTAAAGTTCAGCTACAGTTTACCACTAAAGAGGTGAAATCTGTTCGTGACCTTTGACCTCTGCACAGGTTCATACTGACCTCCCTTATTCTGCCAAAACCAAGCTCTTATTCTATGACGTGTGCAGCAGGGAAATATATTATTAATTATATTAATAATTATAATAATATAGCGTGATGAATCTAAAACATGTTTTAAGACAAATCAAAAGCCCGGCCCCTGAAATATATATATATATATATATATATATATATATATATATATTTTTTTTTTTTTTTTTTTTTTTTGTTGAATTTGTTTGAATTTAAGGATTTTTTAAAAATGTTTATGACTTTAATCTCTTTCTTGAGATTTAAATATTTAGATTTCTTTGTAAAACCAACATACTGAATATTCATATTAAATGAAGAATAAATAAAACAATCTTCATGAGTTTAAATCAGTTCAAACCGTAAACAGCCTGAAGTCACATTAACATCAATATTCCTCTCGGTCCTATTATCACAATCAAAGTTGTTATTAGTATAATTTTTTAATAATTTACAGATTGTTTTGTCGAATATCGATTCATCTTATAGTTTACATCTTTTTGATACATCTTTGTGAAAAATGCTCATTTCTGTTTTTAGAGTATTCCAACAAATATCATAAAGCTCTATAATTAATACAAAGTTCAAACCTTTTTACAGATCTTTTATTATTTTATTTTGAAATGTTATCAAAAATCTTCCAAACGAGAAACTTTAACTTAAAGTCTTCATCTTTGATGTTTTATTTTGAGAAACATTAAATACTGTGAGAACCAAGAGTTTTAATAACAGTGTTATTATAGTGTTGTTACCTTGTCACACACTGTGGTAACAGGTCTTAACACACACTGCGGTAACAGGTCTTAACACACACTGTTATAACAGGTCTTAACACACACTTTTGTAACAGGTCTTAATACACACTGCTGTAACAGGTCTTAATACACACTGCTGTAACAGGTCTTAACACACACTGTTGTAACAGGTCTTAACACTCTGTTATAACAGGTCTTAACACACACTGTTGTAACAGGTCTTAACACACACTTTTGTAACAGGTCTTAATACACACTGCTGTAACAGGTCTTAATACACACTGCTGTAACAGGTCTTAACACACACTGTTGTAACAGGTCTTAACACTCTGTTATAACAGGTCTTAACACACACTGTTGTAACAGGTCTTAACACACACTGGTGTAACAGGTCTTAACACACACTGTTGTAACAGGTCTTAACACACTCAGTTATAACAGGTCTTAACACTCTGTTGTAACAGGTCTTAACACACACTGTTGTGTACTGACTTGAGGCTCCTCATCAATCACACTGTTAGCTTTGTTAGCTCGTCCGCTAATCAGAGTAAACAACAAGGAGACAGTTAAAGTACTAATATACACTAAATGTACTAGAAGACATACACACACACACACGCACGCACACACACACACACACACACACACACACACACACACACACACACACACACACACACACACTCTCTCTCTCTCTCTCTCTCTCTAACAGGTCTGGACTTGTCAGTGCCAGGGGAGCCTGATTTGCCATCTGCCCCAACAACCTCTCCTCCTCCTCCTCCTCCATCATCATCATCATCTTTTGGCCTATCCTCTTCCTCACCTTCTTCTTCTTCTTCTTCTTCTTCTTCTTCTTCTTCTTCTTCTTCTTCTTCTTCTTCTTCTTCTTCTTCTTCTTCTTCTTCTTCTTCTTCTTCTCAGTACAGAGATGTATGATAAAAAGTATCTAATATAACAAACACGGATCACTAGCACATACACGTCACGTGACTCCATGGCCGCAGCCCATTGGCTGAGAGCAGCAGCAGCACTTCCTGTCTGGCTCCCATTGGTTACTGGAGGTCACATGAGACATCTTCAATGGCACAGCACTACCTGCTGAAGAGAGGCGGGGCTTCTCCAGGAGCTCACGGCTGTTTCTCACTTACGGTTTTCTTCAAAATAAGATGGCTTCCAAATAAGTGCTCATCCCGCCTGTAAACAGCTGTTTTTACAGGAAACCGCCGAACTAACACGCCTCACCGTGGTTATATTATCCACAATGCATCTTACAATCCACAGTATACAGTCACGTTATTATATAGGGACGATACTTTCTTCTGTTTCTCAAAACATTCTTCATTGACCTTATTAATGATCATATCTTTCTTTATCCTTTAATTTAAACTCAAAGTATAAACTAAAGTATAAACAACAACTCCACAACTGGTTAGCATAGTGGTGTTAGCATAGTGGTGTTAGCATGGTGGTGTTAGCATAGTGGTGTTAGCATGGTGGTGTTAGCATGCTGGTATTAGCATGGTGGCGTTAGCATGCTGGTATTAGCATGGTGTTGTTAGCACAGAGGTGTTAGCAGGGTGGTGTTAGCATGATGGTGTTAACATGATGGTGTTAGCATGATGGTGTTAGCATGGTAGTGTTAGTATGGCGGTGTTAGCATGGTGTTATTAACATGGTGGTGTTAGTATGGTGGTTTTAGCATGGTGGTGTAGAGGTTAGCATGGGACATTGACCTTGACCTCTGACCCTGAGTAGGTTAAGCGGTTTGGAGAATGGACAGACGTTGTTGTTGTTGTTGTTGTTGCATGTAGCTGTATGCTACTGAAACCAGGCGCCAAAGCTTGACAGTAGACGAGTGTTTGTGTTTCCCTTCGGTTTAATTGACCGACGTCGAGCGCCTGAATAATAAAAGTCTGAACCCGTCTGTGACCTCCGACCTCCCCGCGGCCCACGATGACGTCATCGTTGCCTCAGGCGGTGCCTCGGCCTCTTCCCCGTCCGACTCAAGTCAACCATCACGTCTGCCGCCTCGGCTCCTGCCAGGCGACCGTTGACCTCCGGCCGCCGCCGCCGCCGTGCCCTTTGCATATGAATGCGTCGGCACGGCGCTAGCGACGGCTAAAAGGCGTGAGCGCGTGTCGTCTTTCCCGAACGTCAACATTGTTTCCTCGCTCGAAAACCGCCGAGCAAACCAACCTTTTTTTGTTCTTTCGCGCGAACGCGAAGAAGTCGAGCTCGGATTTGTTTTTATGTAAAATTATATTGTGAGATTTCAATAAGCGGTGGATTTGTGGGTTCGTAGCGAACGCGACGCACAAAGAGACACAACGTCCGTTTCTGGTTTCTTCACCGACATTGTTTCTGTCGGATCGGATTTAACCGAACGGCACCTGAACGCATCTCATAAACAAATGAGTTATTTTGATTTCTGAGTGTCCCGTGGAAAAATAATAACAATATTTTAACGTGAACACGGAAGTTTTCATTCAGTTAAGAGTATTTTCTGTCTTCGGTTCAGTTTTTATTTGTAATTCTTTCAAGTGAATTCAGCTGTCAGTATTTCCTTCTGAAGCCAAACTATTACTATCTACAATAGTTTTCATTTAAAATACTTTTTATTTACAATTGTTTTTATTTACAATTGTTTTTATTTACAATACTTTTTATTTCCAATAATTTTTATTTCCAATAATTTTTATTCACAATACTTTTTATATTCAATACTTTATATTTAAAATACTTTTTATATAAAACACTTTATTTTCAATACTTTTTATTTAAAACACTTTTAATTTACAATACTTTTTATTTTCAATACTTTTTGTATACAATACTTTTTATTCACAATAATTTTTATATAAAACATTTTTTATTTTCAATACTTTTTATTTAAACACTTTTTATTTAAAACACTTTTTATTTAAAACATTTTTTATTTAAAACAATTTTTATTTAAAACATTTTTTATTTAAAACGCATTTAATGTACAATATTTTTTATTTACAATACTTTTTATTTTAAATACTTTTTATGTAAAACACTTGATGATGTAGGTAAACAATGTAATTGAACTTCATTTGTCATAATAGTTATTATATATATATATATAGAACCCTTTGTAATAAGTTTCATGGAACTAAAAACTGTTAAGAAGCAGATGTTTGACATTCCTGGTGACGACATCATGGCGTGGTGGAGGAACCCAGAACCCTCAAGTTTACCTGCAGAACCCAAACGTAAACAAATGTAAACAAATGTAAACAAGCGTAAACAAACCTTTCTTCTCTCAGCGTCGATCAATAAACCGAACAAATGAAATTAAAAGAGCAACAAAGAGGTCTGAAGACATTTGGGTCACAGTGAGATGTCGACGGGCCGTGAGCCACAGCGGAGGGTCGCGGGTTCGATTCCCTTCTGGGCTGAAGCTTCTTCAAGCTTATTAATTATCAATACACAAATAAATAGGGTGTAAGGGAACTAATGAACTGATGGAATTATGACATTATGAACTTATGAACTAATGAACTAAGGGACATATGAAATTATGAACTTATGAAATTATGATTTTATGATTTTATGAAATTAGGACATTATGAAATTGTGAACTTATAAAATAGTTAAATTATGAATTTATGAATTTATGAAATTATAAAATTATGTAATTATGAATTTTTGAACTTGTACACCAATAAACTTGTGAGTTAAATAACTAATAAACTAGTGAACTAATGAACTTAGGAATTTATAAACTAATGAACTAACTAGTAATAACTTATACTAGTGAACTAATTAAAACCCCACTATGTAACTTTTCCACCTTAAAATAACAGCTTGAAAAAAATTGTGCCGCTACAATGACTTTTAATATGTTGATTTGCGCCTCCGCCACTGCCATCGGGGGTCTGTGGCCAGAGAACTGCTGAATGTAAGATGTTGGGGACCGGCCCGGTGCTTCCGGTTGAGGAACAGGAAGTACTTCAACTTGCTGTCTAGCAGTGATTACCAACGTCATATAGTGTCAGTCCACGCTCACAGGTGACTTTTTATTTGCTCCACTACGGGACGCGTAGAGACAGAATAACATGCCGCTGTGGAGAACACCGGGCCGGGTCTGAACGAGACGCGCTGCCGATCAGCTGTGAGCTCACGAGCCGGAAGAGCCATATATGGCTCGAGAGCCAGAGATTCACGACACTGAAGTAAACGTTAAATACCTGGAGGGGGCGCTACAGGGGAAAAGTTACATAGTGTCGCTTTAACACGTGAACTAGTAACTAATGCACTAGTAACTAATGAACTAGTTACTAATGTAACTAATGTAACTAACGTAACTAATGTAACTAACGTAACTGACTCCTTCTGTGTCCCAGGAGATGACGGCAGCCCGGAGAACCTCCTCCTGCACGGCCCGTTCTCCAGGAAGCCCAAACGGATCCGGACCGCCTTCTCCCCGTCTCAGCTGCTGCGCCTGGAGAGGGCCTTCGACAAGAACCACTACGTGGTGGGGGCAGAGCGCAAGCAGCTGGCCAGTGGGCTGTGCCTCACGGAGACACAGGTGAGGAGGAGCAGGAGGAGGAGGGGGGAGGAGGAGGAGGAGGAGGAGGAGGAGAGGAGGAGGGGGGAGGGAGGGAGGAGGGCTTGACAAAGACATTTTTCGAAAATTATATTATATTATTTTCGAGAAAAGTAATAAAAAGTAATTTGTTTTAGTCAATAAATATATTTTAAAAAGGTTATACAACATCATAGTATGTACATACTGTATTGTATACAAATCTAATATTAATATATATATATATATATATATATATATTCATAGAATAATATGTCATAAGTAAAATCATCACAGGAAGTGAGTCACGGTGAGTCTCCCTCGAGGCCCTCCTCCCCTCCCGGTGATTGACAGTGTGTGTCACCATGGCGACCGCAGAGCCCTGAGTCAGCCATACTAGGGACGACTTCATTGAGGAGGAGACACGGAGCCATGAATACATAAATCACTGAATCAATAAATCACTAAATCACTAAATCAATAAATCACTCGTCCTGATGCTCGTTGTTTATTTCTTTGTGGGCGTCGGCCACAAAACTCTTAAAACGTTTAATAAACGACCAGGATGCAAAAAACTATTAAATAGTTGTTTTTTTAAATCTCTTCTCTGAGATGTACATTAAAAAGTACAACATGTTAATATATATATATATATATATATATATATATATATATGAAAATATACATAAATGTACATATGTACATGTACATATACATATATATGTACATATATATATATATATATCGTTTATTTTTTTATATATATATATATATGACAAAAGAAGGTACAAAAAGTTGAACTTTAGTCAAAGAATAAAAAAAAAACATTCCTCATAATTACTCATCAACGAATACTTGAGGCTCCAACACACACACACACACACACACACACACACACACACACACACAGACACACACACACACACAGACACATACACACACACACACACAAACACACACACACACACACACACACACACACACACACACACACACACTGGTTCACAGCTCGTGTTGCGCAAGAACATTAAATCACGTTTAGTACTGTCTTTATGTTTATAAATCTTCTCAATCGTCTTTACGTTTTTAATAATTTTCTCTAAATAAAAAGTTAAATTAGTCAAAAATAAAATTAGTAAGTAGTAAACTTCAACTGCAGAATACTAATACCAGTTTTTAGTGATGTAATTATACTATTTTATATATACCTGTATTAATATTATATATATAAATACATATACACACATATATATTTACCTGTATTAATATTCATAATAAACATATATATGTGAAAATGTAAATATATAATTAAATATACATTCATATATATTTACCTTTATTAATATTCATATTTATACACATATATAACATATTTATATATAATTATATACATATTTTAATATAAACATATATAGATGTGTGTATATATATATATATATACATATATACACATACATACCTCTATTAAGACCTGTCTCTCTCTCCAGGTCTGGTTCCAGAACCATATTATATATTTACCTGTATTAAGACATCTCTCTCTCTCTCTCTCTCTCTCTCTCTCTCTCTCTCTCTCTCCAGGTGAAGGTGTGGTTCCAGAACCGCCGGACGAAGCACAAGCGGCAGAAGCTGGAGGAAGAGTCTCCTGAAGCTCAGATGAAGAGGAAAGGAAGTCAGCACATCAACCGCTGGAGAGCAGCCACGCACCAGCCGGGAGGGGGGGGAGGGGGGGGGGAGGAGGTGGACGTGCTCAGTGAGGACTAGACACACACACACACACACACACACACGTACACACACACATACATGCACACACACACACACACACACACATACATGCACACACACACCTGCCTGGAGGGGGTGGTGAGGACATGGATCAGAACATGCTCAGTGAGGACTAGACACACACACACACACACACACACACACATACACACACACACACACACACACACACACACACACACATACATACATACATGCACCAGCCTGGAGGAGGGGGGGGTGGACGTACTCAGTGAGGACTAGACACACACACACACACCTGCCTGGAGGGGGGGGGGGGGGGGGGGTGAGGACGTGGACGTGCACATGCTCAGTGAGGACTTAGCGCGCTAACACACACACGGCTCATGTTTTCGAGGACCGGTGGAGGTCCCTGAAGGCATCGCGATGCAGGTGGAATCCGTCCCGTTGAAGACGACGAGGATTAATAAAATTAAAAAAACATTAAAACTTTGATCGGCCACGAAAGAAGAGCTTCACATCAGAAACTCTAACTTCTTTTCCTTTTCCGAGAGGCAAGAATAATGAAATGAAAAGCCAACAGGAGCCCAACGCGTGGCGCAGCAGCTGCTGGACGCTCTGGACGGATCCGTGGTGCCAAAAAACGTTCTGGACATGGAAACATGAAGAGAGGATATCAAAGGGAGGAGCAGCTGGTTCCTGAGCGTCTGCAACAAGAGAATAAGAGTTCCTGTCAGTGCTACAAGGAGGAGGAGAAGAAGAAGAATAATCTACCTTTAAACACAGGAACACCTTGAGATGTTCTTCACAAGCTTTCTGACTTTCATTTCACTCACAGTTCACAAAAAGATGCATTCAGGCTCTTTTAGAAACATCAGTTTAGTTTTTACGTCGAAAGAAATGTCTTGAGGTGTTTTTCACGTCACTCATGACTACGTGACCTGATGAGGTCACGTGGTCACGTGAGTCACGTGCTCGTTGCTTGTTTCACACGGTCTGGATTTGAATGATGGCGTTGCTGCGTCTCACTGTAAACAGGTTGTTTACCAACAAACAAAAACAAAAGAGCCCAGTTAGCGAAGGTGCTAGCTAGCATGTAGCCTGTCGGCTAACTCCGCTCATGAGGCTTTTCGCAGTGCATTTAATGACATTTTGCTTTTAATGAAGACAGATTACATATCAAATGTTGATCAGATTCTTGTTTGAGTCCAACAACGATAAATCCCACGAGTCTCTGGTTGCAAAGGCTCATGGGAAATGTATATGTTGATGGAGAAAGTAGAGATGTAAACCTTCAGATTGCTAAAAGAGACACAAACATTTAATATCTATTCAACATTTCCCTTGAAGGCCAACGATACTTTCTATCTTTGGTGTTCATCAGGTCTTTGGTGCTGAGCTCTTTGACTAACACCACCTGAAGACTTCCACCGGTGTCCTCTGGGACCAGTACTGATTTGTAGTTTAAAAGTCAAACTTCTCGTTTCAGTCAAAATGAAGAACAGCGTTTCTCAACCGGATGATAACTCATGACGCTATTCTTGTCGACACATCTCACGTCCGTCTAATAATGTGGTCTGACTTCCTGTTTGTGGCTCTCAAATCTCATTGGTTCCTACGGATGACGTAAAACTTGAAAAACACTAATCTGTAGTTTTTATGTTTGAAAAAAGTTCCTTTTTTTTTTACTGGCGTTTGATGACAAGAAGAAATATAAAACCACGAACAATCGAGACTCGGCAGGAGGGCCACGGTGCTCCCTCACAGAGGGGTTGAACCAGTGTGCCCTGCTCGGAGGCACTGAGGTAGAGCCAGAAACCAGCTGATCCCAGTTTGAACCGGTCACACTTTTCATTCGGCCGGTTAGTCGTTTTCTTTTTTTGGAGAAATGTAGGTATTTATGAAAAAAAAAGAAAAAAAGGATTTGAGAAAAAGTATTCTATGCATCTGTTGTATATAATGATGAGAATAATAATAATTATAATAATAATGATAATGTGTGGACTGTTTGTTTCTCTCACTGCATCATTCACCTGTTTTTTTTTCTTCTTCATGGACAGATTGGCCTCATCATCACTTATGTAGCACTTCTTCTTCTTCTTCTTCTTCTTCTTCTTCTTCTTCTTCTTCTTCTTCTTCTTCTTCTTCTTCTTCTTCTTCTTCTTCTTCTTCTTCTTCTTCTTCTTCTTCTTCTTCTTCTTCTTCTTCTAGTCAGATCTATTTTTTCATGGTTTTAAGACAGAATGCACTAGCCGTACGAGGTTCCTCTCAGACGGGTCAAGGCTCTTTGTACTTCCTGTGTTCAGATTTGGAAAAAAATATATAAAATAAAAGAAATGAAATCAAACGTTTTGTTTTCGGTGTTGGAAATCTGATGATTATTTTTTTATTTAATTTCCAAAGTGAAAATCTAGTGTGTCTGTCAATTTTTTATTATTTTACTTTACGAAAAGAAAACTACGTTTTCTAATCTTAAGTTTTTTGTTGTTGTTATTATTACATATGATAATATATAACATAAGGTATACTAATATATACCATAAAATATAATAATATATACCATAATATATAATAATATATAATAAGTGTTACTAATATATAACATAATGTATAATAGTACATACCATAAAGTATAATAATAAATACCGTAAATGATCATAACATATAACATAATATAGTATAATTATGTATACAATATTGTATAATAATATATACCATAAAATATAATAACATATAACATAACATATACTAATATATAACATAATGTATAATAATATATACCATAAAGTATAATGTATACCATAAAGTATAATATATAACATAATGTATAATATTATATACCATAAAGTATAATATATACCATGAAGTATAATATATAACATAACGTATAATAATATATAACATAACATATAATAAAGTTGACCTTTCCATAAGTCCTGCCCTTCAAACACAGACCGGCCAATCACAGCGCAGCATGGTTCAGCTCTGACCAGCAGCCACACGTCAAAGGTTTCAGGTTTCAGTAAAAGTTAGAGTTAAAGTTGTAAAACTTGCTCGATATAACTAAAGTTGACGTTGATTTGTTGTACCTGTTTGTCTCCCCCAGGGAAAGTCAACATGTTTTATTGACTTTGGGAAGTTTGTTTCCCCCTCGCCGAGGCAGCGACCCTCCAATCAGTCGAGTGCTGCAATTAGCGCCAATCACAGCAGCTCCGTGTGAGTCCCGTATTTATCCAAACGAGACAAATTAAAAACGGCAACTCGTTCATCAAACCTCTAATCGACTTAATTGCGGCAAATAAAACCAATTAACACGAGAGCCTCTGGCGCTCGGCGTGGGTTTGCTTCCTCTCGACGGAGGACCTCCTCTTCCTCGGCCCTTTTACACATTTAAATGTTTTAAAGCCAAATGCCACGCATCAAGCTTTTCAACTATTATATTTTCATGCATTTTTTATTGTACTGCACTTTTGCTGCTTCTTTTTAATCCTAAAAATTACGCTACCCCCCAAAACTAAAGTGTATTCTCAATTGCGTTTCACGAGAAGCGTTTTTCTCCCTGATTTGTTTGTTTCTGACGCTAAAGTTCTTCTACTCGTCTCTCGCTGTGGATTATGGTGCATATTTTATTCTGAAATAAGTCCCATAGCGCTCCACCGGAAAGGGGGCGGGACTTCCCCTCTCTTTCGTGATTTAAGTGGAGTTTTACTAAAGCGACGCGTTACCTGTTAATTCCAGTTTGTTCTACGGTGCTTTTATTGTGAAACAGGAAGTTGTTCCCGTTTAAATCCAAGCTTCCAGTTTCTTTAACCGACGGCTGCTGATTTATTTTCTTCTCACTCAGGCGTCGCTCAGACAATCTTTCCCTCCTCCAGTTATCACTGTTTGGTTTTTTGACTTTCTACAAAATAAAAGCATTAAACACCCCCTGACTTTCACAATAAATCTCTGCGGCAGCAAATTGCTAACAACGGTGTTTACGAGTGAAAGCTTTTACGAGCTTGTGCGTGACAATAACTCATCAAAGCCGCTCGGAGGAGGGAAAGTTTGGTTATAGAAAAGCAGACGCGGCTCGACTCGGGGGTTTCCACGCAAATGAAACGGCCTCATCTGTTTTAAGATTTTTAAGACTGCCGAGAGACAGCGAGACCACACCCGAGTTTACCTTTAGTTTTCAATCTAATTTCAAGTAACCTTTTGAGAAGAATGTGGCGGACGACTCAAAATGTCCACTTTTACTTTTTGGGCTGCACGCCGTCGGCTGCTCGACGACGGACCGCTATGTAACATCACGGAGTTGAGGAGCGCTGAGCGTCAGCATCGGTCAGCTGGAGCAACGCTCAACAAAGAAAATATGATCATTATAAACGACCAGCGCATTGCTGTTTTAACGGCACGCAAAACGCTATCTTACTCACGACTTCACATCAACTCGTCTCAATGTAACGTTTGAGGAGAAATGACGATATTGGAATTTTAACTTTTAACTTTAATCATGTTCTTACAAATTCATTAAAAAAAGACAGCGACTCAATTTCCACAGCCGCAAGGCACAGTTGCAGCCGCAGCCACATACACGGCCAACGCAGCCACAGTCGCAGCCGTGGCCGTAGCTGCAGCCGTAATCGCAGTCGCAGCCGTAGATGCAGCCACAGACGCGGCCAACGCAGCCGCGGCCGTAACCGTAGCTGTAGCCGTAATCACCTTTGCATCCGCAGCCGCAGCCGCAGCCGCCAGTGATAAAACGATAGACAAGAGGAATGGAACGGCTGTAAAAGTGTATGATTCACGTCCATTGATTGTGTGACTGCCGCCACGCCTCCCTAACCACCGGGTTCCTCACTAGGACGATAATTGATGAGCTAACGTTGCTCCCCGACTTCACGCGAGGAAGAGCGCCGAATCACGTCGACGCCACCGACGAAGGCTCATCCCTGTAGGACTCCAGAGCTTTAAAACGCTCAGTTTCAGCTAGAAGCCAGAGCCAGAGGCCTGTCTGCTCACCCCCCCCCTCCCCTCCCCCTCTCCTGGATGTGATGGGGTCTGATTTACGGCGAGGCGTGGCGGGCTAATGACGGGTTCCCGGCGCTGCGCTCGAAGACTGGATGAGCCGGTTCCTCGTGGACGGAGCGGCGCTGCCCCCAGATCAGCTCCAGACGTCCACGGACGACGGGCACCGGTGGGAGGAAGAGCTGATCCTGAATCAGCACCCCGGAGGCGACCCCCCCCCCCCCCTCCGCCCATGATAACCACCACCACCTGGATGGGCCGCTGCGATTGGTTGAGAGGAGTTTAGGCGCTCTGGCAGTAAAACGTTGGTTTTCTATGAATCATCTGAAAGCTCTAATTAGAAGTCACGATGGCTGAGAGTCTGACGGATAATTACATCATTTGTGCCTCGTTTCCGTTCAGTCGACGGATTAAACCGCCGCTTTGTGTTTCCATGGATCCATTGGGTTGAGGTTGTCGGTTCGATTCCCCCTCAGTGGCCAACAGGACGGCGAGGATGGACAGAGAAGTTGAGTCGATGTCACCCCTGATGAACCGCCTCTGAGAAGCCCTTGAATGCATCACACACGCTGTGAGTGTATTGTGATGTAATTATAGAGCTCTGCCACGATCATCATAGTCAATGAGTTAAGATTACACACGGTCATTAAGTATCTTAATAATACGTCATTTACTTCACTGAGAATATTAATCACCCGCAGCTTAAATTCCCATCCAGTGAATGTCAAACATGTAGCGACGGGTAAAGCAGAAATAGTTTCCGGTGTTAACTATAATTTGAATTAATTTAAATGTTTTTCATCATTAAAAATGAAATTATGATCCGTTTATTGTTCATATATTTTATTGTATTTTATATCTGCATCACGTAAAGCAAACAATGACGACTTATAGTGAGTCATAATTGTGTGGGTGACTATGGGTCAGTGGGTAGCAGGTCTGTTTTTCAATCACGTCGATGTGTCCTTGAGCAAGACACTCAACCCTAAATTGCTCCCTGTAGCTGCGTCTACGGTGTATGAATGTAACAGGATTGTAAGTCGCTTTAGAATCTGGCGCTATAGAGGAAGTTACTCGGGGGCGGGCACATTTATTTTTCTGTGATGCGATTTACCAACACTACGCCGCGATCGACTGGCAGGTCGCCGCGATCGACCGGTCGATCGCGATCGACGTATTGAGCACCCCTGCTCTACCCTCTACCCACTATTCTCTACCCACTACCACTACCCTTTACCCTGACGTCACTAAATAATCAATTAACTGAGACAAGAGTAAATATGTCTGTATGATCATAATGAGTCAGTCAGGATCCTCTCTGATGAGTAGAAGTACACATAAAAACTCCAGTGAGGTAAAAGTACCTACAGTTTTGTTTCTGTTAAATTAATATCTGACTCCTCTGAGGAGAGAAGTGAAAATATTCATGTATTTTGATTACTGCGATCACAGAGAAACCATCTAATGATCCACACATCACGAGATCACACAAATAATTATTCTCATCATTTTCTGGCGATTACGACATAACAAGTTTGTGATTCCCGATCATTAGTTTTCTTCTAATGATCGGGAGGAGACGGGTATTTGGGGAGGTTTAAAAAAAAAGAGAGAAAGGAAATAATTCACGGGCTGAAAAAAAAGAAAAAGGTGCGATGTTGAGATCAAGAAATAATTGTCTTGTGATCACGAGACAGAAAAAGGAAAACACGTAATAATTATACATTTTCGTGAAAGTTAAAACACACACACGCACACACACACACACACACACACACACACACATGTGGGCCGACCTGTCATACAGGTGTGTGGCGGCAGTCAGAAAACACCAATTACACCAATGTTTGTAATGCAAACAGCGCCCATCACGCCCTCAGAGGGACGGCGTTCTCCAGACGGCCACCGGGAGGCCCGACCAGCAGCCGCCCGCTCTTAAGCGCTGACTCGCTCTAAAGTGCTGACTCGCTCGCTTTCCTCACGCTTCTTTATTTTAGGAAAACAAGAAGGTAGACGTGGAGTCTGAGCTGCTCGTCGTCAGGAGAGGTCAGGTGACGCGTGACCTTGAGGCTCCTTCAGACCCTCGGATGTGTTTACACTCATGAGAGGAGCATTACGCCTGATTCTGCTCGTCTTCACGTGGAAGAGGACGGCCTGGCAGCTGTGACCTCACCATGTGACCTCAGGCTGTGACCTCAGGCTGTGACCTCACCATGTGACCTGTCAATGTGACCTCACCATGTGACCTCACCATGTGACCTCACCATGTGACCTAACAATGCAACACGAGTCCTCCGCTAACTCAAAGAAACAAGCCAGTTATACCAACAAATACCAAAATATACAAATACTTTAAGATGATTAACAGTCATTATACAGACTTCTATACAACCAGAGGAGCCCCCTGGTGGTCAGGAGAGAGAATGCAGCTTTATCACATCAACCATGACCTTCTTGTCGGCATCACTTCCTCCATCAGACGCGTTACAAACTGAAGCTCGGACCTGAAGTGTAAAGTGAAGTGAAACGAAGTGAAAGCCGAGGCGACGGGGAAGCGGCGTGATTGGACAGCTTCTAACTGGCACCGAGCGTCCCGGGGACCCCGCGGCGCTCCGAGGGCGACGTCGAAGTCAAATATATAAAAAGCTGCCGATCGGAGCGGCCTGTCATTAATTCTCCTCCGATACGTGTCGGCACAGGTGATCCCACACAGGTACGCTCCGCCACGGGCGGGGGAGGGGCCGCCGGGGTCTCCTGCTCTTTATTAGAGGGAAGACGAACAGCCGCGGCTCGGATTCCCAGAAATGGAAAGTATTTGAGGTTTTACATAAACAAACGTTGGCCGTCAGAGCCTGAAACACTAGCCTGGGAGGAGCCACACGACGCTCAGGCTTCAAGCTCCGCCCTCCGTTACGAGATTACCACCACGACGCACACAGGAAGTGTAATTATCAATTATTTTAAATGAAGTTCTACTTGTACTTTCCTGAAGTATTTTGCCCCCAAGCAACTTTTTCTTCTTGTACTTTCCTACATTCATCTCACAGCTTCAGTCACGACAGTTGAGGAGATTAATTGATTAATCAATTAATACATTGGTGGATGAAAATATATATAATTGAATCTATTTTTATGCTTGAAGTATCTTTAAGTGAGCATTTTAACTATTGTATGTGGTATTAGTACTTTTACTGTAACATTGTGTATGTAGTTTAGGAATACTATTGTACTTTAGTGTTTTTAGAGTAGGGTAGTTGTACTTTTACTGTCGTAAAGGATCTGAATACCTTTCCACATATTGTGTGGTAACTTTAGGAAAGAGAGAGAGAGAGAGAGAGAGAGAGAGAGAGAGAGAGAGTATACGTATTCACAACACTTGAATGCAACACTATACAAGCAGCCCTTCTAACCCAGCAGCACTTGAACGCAGCATCAGATCAAACCAGCTTCTGTCTGATGAGCTCTGACTTCCTGGAGGTGTTGGGCAGGAGGTGGGGGTATGAGGTGGGGGTGTGAGGGGGGGGGGGGGCTCTCACACATGCTTCACACAGAACTGAAGCTTTATGCAGATGTGGAGACTTTAATGTTTCTTCTGTCTCGCATATGGAGTTCCTCCTAACCAAACGTCTCTGACCTTTGACCTCACTCGTCAGCTCTGAGGGTGAGCTCGTTGTAACCGCCGAAGGAAGGAAGGAGGAAGGAAAGAAGGAAAGTAAAGAGGAAGGAAACAAAGGAGGAAGGAAGGTCAGCAGTTGTGTTGTTGGCTGTAATTTTTGTAACGTGCAAAATTGTCATGAAAAAATATAAAAACAAAAGAACTAAAGAAATTAAACTAAACCAGGCGGCAATTCTTTCTTCTGACCACCAGGGGGTGACTCCTCTGGTTGTATAGAAGTCTATGCTTCATGTGTTAAAACTGCATTCTCTCTCCTGGCCACCAGGGGGCGACTCCTCTGGTTGTATAGAAGTCTATGCTTCATGTGTTAAAGCTGCATTCTCTCTCCTGACCACCAGGGGGCGACTCCTCTGGTTGTATAGAAGTCTATGCTTCATGTGTTAAAGCTGCATTCTCTCTCCTGACCACCAGGGGGCGACTCCTCTCGTTGTATAGAAGTCTCTGAGTTAAAGTATCTATCAAATTTAATAACCTGCTGTGACTCTTTCCGTTACAGAAGTTCCATAGAAGCTTTTGGAGGAGCGAGTCTCTGCAGCCGAGGCGACACAACTTGTCACTGTTTATATTGCCGCCGCCAATAACCCCCCTCCCCCCTCCATCCCCCCTCCCCCCCCCTCGCCCCATTCTTTTAGTAAAATGGTGATTTTTATTCAAATGAGCTCTGCTCGTTAGTGCACCTGTGCTCTGCACCTCATTAAAAGCCAAATCCGCACATCTCTGCATCCGATGTGGCTGTTACCAAATATTGAGCAAGGTAGCACTGCGCTAATTAATGTTAGGGGGGGGAGGGGGGAGGGGGCTGGTTTGCATAAACCTGTAGAGCAAAACAACAGGGCTGTGTTGTGTTGTGAGGCCCTCGAGACGTTCTAACGCTCTTCTTCTTCTTTTGTGCCTCTTTTCCTTTGTTTCCCGCTCCTCTTCTTCGGTGGTGCTCGGCGGGGGGGATCCCGGGTTCTATTTCGACCCGGAGCCGCGTGGCGGCGTGAAGACAGGTGGAGGAGGAGAGCAGATTCCTGCAGGCGCAGAGAGGTGAATATTCATATTTCTTCCCCCAAAGTGAACGTGTCAACGCGAAGAAACAAGGGGATGAGAAAAGTGAAAGAGGAACAATTATCAGGTCGGATGGAGAGAACAGATTATATTTAACTCCATAAATGACTAAAACAGTGTCGGAGGAATCGTAATGAGGCGGCGACGAGGTGTGAGGAAAGGAGAGAAGGCACCGAGAGGAGGAGGAGAGAAAGAGAGGAGGAGAGGAAGAGAGGAAGAGAGGAAAAGAAGAGGAGAAGAAGAGGGGAAGAGAGGAGAGGAAGAGAGGAAGAGAAGAAGAGAGGAAGAGAGGAGAGGAAGAGAAGAAGAGAGGAAGAGAGGAGGAGAAGAGGAGGTGAAGAAGAGAGGAAGAAAGGAAGAGAAGAAGAGGGGATGAAGTGTAGGAATACTGTTATATCCTGCAGTATAATAAAACATGATTATGAAACTTAAAGCCCCACTATGTAACTTTTCCACCTTAAAATAACAGCTTGAAAAAAATTGTGCATCTACAATGACTTTTAATATGTTGATTTGCTCCTCCGCCACTGCCATCGGGGGTCTGTGGGCTGAATACTGGTGAACGTAAGATGGTTGGTAACGACCCGGTACTTCCGGTTGAGGAACAGGAAGTACTTAACTTGCTGTCTGGCAGTGATTACCAACGTCATATAGTGTCAGTACACGCTCGCAGGTGACTTTTTATTTGCTCCACTACGAGACGAGTACAAACAGAGTGACATGCCGCGGCTGAATGGCTCGCTGCGGCTGCCGAGACGCGCTGCAGGTAGCGCGCATTGATCAGCTGTTCGATCAGCTGTGAGGGCACCCTGAAGAGCCATATTTGGCTCCAGAGCCAGACGTTAAATACCTGAAGGGGGCGCTACAGGGGAAAAGTTACATAGTGTCGCTTTAAATATGAAACTTTTATAACTTTATAATAACTTCATGTCTATAACTTCATGTTTATAACTTCATGTTCTTAACTTTATGTTTCTACTCTTCTTCTCAGCTCTTCGTTTCAGCCTCAGACATTCTGAGCTCATTTGTTTAGGAGGTTAAGAGGAGGCTCGTCTTTTCAAACAGTGAAAGCGAGCCTCCTCCTCCCTCCTCCCCCCTCCTCCTCCTCCTCCTCCTTCAGCTCCTCCCCCCCTTCCCCCCCCTCCTCCTCTCTGCTTGTTTAGCTGCAGTCATGCATGCTTAACTTCGGGGCCGGAGGACGCCACATCCTGCAAATGAGCCGGCTGCTCCCCGGCCCGAGCCGGCCTCCGAGCCCTGCGTCACAGTGGCTGAGCCAACATGGCCGCCTGCGAGTCAAAGCGCTGCGGCCAATGTTTTCACAGGCCGGATTACCCAAATGTCTCGCTGCACGGTCCGTTTGTCCGACGCTCGGCTCACGACCCGCAGGCCGAGGAAGACGAGCTGAAGAGCATGACGCAGTATAGTACACGGAATGTACCTCCACTGTACTTATGTCATACAGGTACACACTTATAGTAAAGGTCTTATAGTAAAGGTCTTATAATAAAGGTCTTATAATAAAGGTCTTATCATAAAGGTCTTATAGTAAAGTTCTTATAATAAAGGTCTTATAGTAAAGATCTTATAATAAAGGTCTTATAGTAAAGATCTTATAGTAAAGGTCTTATAGTAAAGGTCTTATAAAAAGGTCTTATAGTAAAGGTCTTATAGTAAAGGTCTTATAGTAAAGGTCTTATAGTAAAGGTCTTATAGTAAAGGTCTTATCATAAAGGTCTTATAGTAAAGGTCTTATAGTAAAGGTCTTATCATAAAGGTCTTATAGTAATGGTCTTATAATAAAGGTCTTATCATAAAGGTCTTATAATAAAGGTCTTATAGTAAAGGTATTATAATAAAGTTATTATAGTAAAGGTCTTATCATACAGGTCTTATAGTAAAGGTCTTATAGTAAAGGTCTTACAATAAAGGTCTTATCATAAAGGTCTTATAATAAAGGTCTTATAGTAAAGGTCTTATCATAAAGGTCTTATAATAATGGTCTTATAATAAAGGTCTTATAGTAAAGGTCTTATAATAAAGGTCTTATAATAAAGGTCTTATAGTAAAGGTCTTATAGTAAAGGTCTTATAATAAATGTCTTATAGTAAAGGTCTTCTAATAAAGGTCTTCTAATAAAGGTCTTATAGTAATGGTCTTATAATAAAGGTCTTATAGTAAAGGTCTTCTAATAAAGGTCTTCTAATAAAGGTCTTATAGTAAAGGTCTTATAGTAAAGGTCTTATAATAAAGGTCTTCTAATGAAGGTCTTATAGTAAAGGTCTTATAGTAGAGGTCTTATAATAAAGGTCTTATAGTAAAGATCTTATAATAAAGGTCTTATAGTAAAGGTCTTCTAATAAAGGTCTTATAATAAAGGTCTTATAGTAAAGGTTTTATAATAAAGGTCTTATCATAAAGGTATTTTGTTTAAATACATTTTCTTAACTACTGTTCTTTATCTTCTTTTTTCTCTATTATGTTATTATGTTTTGGGGTTTTTAATATTTTTTATGTTTTTAATGTTTTAACGTTGACGCTTTGAGTTGAAACAACACACTTTGCTTTAAAGGGCTGACACTACCAACATCTGGGTTATTGATCTGGATCCCAGAGAACCAGCAGGACCTGGTTCTGGATCCATGAGGACCAGCAGGACCTGGTTCTGGTCGTCTGGACCGTCACGATCAATAACCGACGGCCGCGCCGCATCAACATGTCGCTACCCAGCACATCGTGAGTCACGGCGTCTCTCAGGCTAAGCCCCGCCCCCTCCCTGCCACTAGCTGCACTTCTAGGAGCAAATATTACAACAACCCCTGTTACCCCCCCCCCCCCCATGTAAATGTGGGCAGCTGATTGGCCCGAGCAGGGTAATCACAGCCTCCATGTTTTACATGAAGAGCAATGAGCCAGCAAACTGCTTTGTGTGTGTGTCTGTGTGTCTGTGTGTGTGTGTGTTTGTGTGTGTATCTGTGTGTGTGTGTGTGTTTGTGTGTGTTTTTTGTGTGGGTGTGTGACTGTATGTGTGTGTCTGTGTGTGTGTGTCCGTGTATGTGTGTGTGTGTCCGTGTAGGTAGGTGTGTGTGTGTGTTTGTGTGTGTATGTGTGTGTGTGTGCGTGCGTGCAGACGGACACGATGACGTTGCTGTTTGCTTTATTCTCCTCACACTGTCTGACTCCTAATGTGCCGGTTAAGCTGAAGCTCAAACGAGCTGCTCTTCCTCCTCCTCCTCCTCCTCCTCCTCCTCCTCCTCCTCCTCCTCCTCCTCCTCCTCCTCCTCCTCCTCCTCCTCCTCCTCCTTGTCATCATAACCATCGTTTTACTTTCTCTGCTTGTTTTTCCTTCATAAAGAATCATTTGTGTTATTTGCTGTGAACATATCGGCAGTCAGCTCCTTCCATTGGCCTCCAATCATGTCCATTGACATCTATTGTTGTCCATTGAGATCTATTCTTGTCCTTTGACATCTATTCTTGTCCTTTGACATCTATTCTTGTCCTTTGACATCTATTCACTCCCATTGGCCTCCGATCACGTCCTTTGACATCCATTGACCTCCATCCACATTCAAGTCCATTGACGTCCATTCACTTCCATTATCTTCCATTGTTCTCTACCAGAATGAATTCTCTCCTCACACTGTCTGACTCCTCATGTGCCGGTTAAGCTGAAGCTCAAACAACTTCCTCCTCCTCCTCCTCCTCCTCCTCCTCCTCTTCCTCTTCCTCTTCGTCGTATCCATCGTTTCTTTCTCCGCTTGTTTTCCCTCCATACAGAATGATTCGTGTTGTTTGTAGACACATCGGCGCTCAGCTCCTGCTCAGTGGGTCTCCTGGAGGAAGAGGAGTATTGTGGTCTTCTTCAGTGGAGGAAGAGGAGTATTGTGGTCTTCTTCAGTGGAGGAAGAGGAGTATTATGGTCTTCTTCAGTGGAGGAAGAGGAGTATAATGGTCTTCTTCAGTGGAGGAAGAGGAGTATTATGGTCTTCTTCAGTGTGACTCCCCTTAGGAGCTGCTGGTTTCCTCGTCTTCATCGTTGAGACGAAGACTGCTGATCTAAGATGTCTGAATAAGAATGATGTCATAATTAGTTTTTATAGGGCAGTATCATCTTTTTGATATTTATTATTGTCTTTGATGATTCACATTTATTAAAGTGGCGGAAACGATGAACTGATTTGCATGATTATTATTATTATTATTTAATCTTTTTGTTGTTTGGTTAAAAATAATTGAAAAGTAATGAAAAAAAAAACGATCGTCAGATATTATTTTCAAAAATTAAATGTTAATTAAATGTTATTATTAAAGCTACTTTAATGACTCAAGATAAACTATTGGACTGGGAATTCATTTTAATAAACGGATGACGAGGAAAATCTTCTCAATGATGCCGATCTGTAAACGTAAAAAATCTTGTTTGATCAACTTTTAAAACGTTTTCCTGAACTAAGCTTTTCTCTGATTGTAGCTGCGAAGAATAAACAACAACATCATAGTCAGTTCACGTCCATTAGCTTAACCCTCTCGTGATGTAGAACCCTCTCGTGGAGCAGAACCCTCTCGTGGAGCAGAACCCTCATGTGATGCAGAACCCTCTTGTGATGCAGAACCCTCTTGTGATGCAGAACCCTCTCGTGGAGCAGAACCCTCTCGTGATGCAGAACCCTCTCGTGGAGCAGAACCCTCTCGTGATGCAGAACCCTCTCGTGGAGCAGAACCCTCTTGTGATGCAGAACCCTCTCGTGGAACAGTACCCTCTCGTGATGCAGAACCCTCTCGTGGAGCAGAACCCTCTTGTGATGCAGAACCCTCTCGTGGAACAGAACCCTCTCGCGGAGCAGAACCCTCTCGTGGAGCAGAACCCTCTTGTGATACAGAACCCTCTCGTGGGGGAGAACCCTCTGGTGGAGCAGAATCCTCGAGAGGGTTCTCCCCCACGAGAGGGTTCTGCTCCACTTGTGGAGCAGAACCCTCTCGTGGAGCAAAACTCTTGTGGAGCAGAACCCTCTCGTGGAGCAGAACCCTTGTGATGCAGAACCCTCTCGTGGCGGTGCTCGGTGTAAAGTTGTAATCTGAAGCATATGCACCGCAATCTGTTCCGTGATTTGTTGGAGCGCAAATCAGCGAGAACAACGTCTCCCTCTCTCTCCATCTCTCTCTCTCTCTCTCTCTCGATCCACGATTCACAAGTTAGACTTCATGATCTCACTGCATGACTCTCATTAACGCATCATTAAAAACATAATTCAGATAATTATAATTTCTCACTTTTTAAATGAGGAGACGGGAAGAGAGGGGAGGGAGGGAGGGAAGAGAGGGGAGGGGAAGAGAGGGAGGGAGGGGGAGGGAGGGGAAGGGAGGGGAGGAGAGGGAGGGTTGTCTGAGGAGCCAATTTAGAGAGAGAAACAGATTCTGAGACGAGTGGGTGGAGAGAGAGAGAGGGGGAGAGGGGGAGGAAGAGAGAGAAAGAGAGGGGGGAGAGGAAGAGAAAGAGAGAGGAAGAGAAAGAGAGGGAGAGACGGAGAGGGAGAGACGGAGAGAGAGAGAGACGGAGGGAGAGAGAACTGGAGGCCGGACCACGTGGACTCGACTATAGACTGATGCTTTAAAACCTACTTGAAGGTCAAGAAACCAACTAGTGAGGTCATGATGAGGTCATGATGACCTCATGATGAGGTCATCATGACCTTATCATGAATTTGTTCACTTCCATAAACAGTCTGTGTGTTTTTACAGCAGGAGGTTGATTCCTGCATTGAAAACATTTCCCTCTCTTGTTTACATCTTCTGGTAATTGATTACATCATAAATGTTTACATTTTTAGATTTTTTTATTTTTTTATTGAACAATTTCAAATGTGTTAATATAAAATTATTATTATTATTAAATTTAGAATGTTTTGCTCTTTTACTTTTTGATTTTAAAATGTTTTACTTTTTAACGAAACAAAGGAAATGAACGATTTCTGGTTTCCGGGACGAGGCGTGTGTGTACAGCCGGACCAGTGAGGGGGAACCATGGGGGAACCGTGGGGGAACCGTAGGGGAACCTTGGGGGAACCGTGGGGGAACCATGGGGGAGCCGTGGAGGAACCATGGGGGAACCGGGTTCAGGGTTCAGGCCTCAGCTCTTCACTGAGGAGAGCCGCTCTCCGGTCTTAAAGGAGCGCTTGATTTCATCACCGGCTCCAAAACAACGTCCACACGCTGCGGATGCTAATGAGGATGTGTGTGTGTGTGTGTGTGTGTGTGTGTGTGTGTGTGTGTGTGTGTTTGCGTGCTTCAGGTGTGTGATGTCATCAAAAAGGCAAATGTTCCTGGCGAGTGTCCAAATCAATTATGTCACCTCCAACACGCCCTCCCTCTCCCGGAGGTGTGAGCGAGGTACGCGTCTCTCAGCTTTCACACGTCGGAAACATGAAATCATTTCAGCTGCTCTTAAAACGAGAGAACATTAAGAATGTCTGGGGGTCTGGGGGTCTGGAGGTCTGGGGGTCTGGGGGTCTAGAGTTCTGGGGGTCTGGGGGTCTGATGGTCTGATGGTCTGGAGGTCTAAATAAAAAAATATCAAAATAATAAATACAGATTATTATTTTATATTAAATAATTATTCATAATAAATTATTGAAAAATAAATAGAAATATGGAAATAATATTCTATTTAAATTACTTCATATATTACATTTTGAAACATTTTTTATTTTATTTAATAATTTTAAAATAACAATGTTAACATTTATTTTCTTATTATTTAAACTGTTGATCAGAACCTTCGTCTCTACAGCTCATGAGTCACTCGCACACACAAAGGTTATTTAGTTCTTCTTTAAAGGCAAAGAACCTTCACCTCATGGAGAACCATTTCAAATTTGAGAGACCTTTGTAGGTTCTTTAAGAACTCTTTAAGGACATGGTTCTTTAGAGAACCCTGGGTTGAAACGTTCTTTGTGGAACCAGATATGGTGCCTTAAAGAACCATGTTTAAGGTTCTTTGAGACACCTTTATATGTTTTTTGAAGAACTCTTTAAGTACATGGTTCTCTCAAGAACCCTGGTTTGAAAGGTTCTGTGGAACCAGACATGGCGCTACTCTGAAGAACCTTGTTGGGTTCCACATGTTCCCTCCGTGGTTCTGTGTATCAGCTCCTCCCATGAGGCTGAGGGTTCTGTAGTTCAGGTGAGAACGTCTTCTCAGACCCTCCAGAACTCACGTCGCCCCAAACGGAGTGCGGTGAACCTCGTCGCCGTCGCCGTGGTTACGGGACGAGGATTGTTTGTTCTTCTCACCTGACGGAGAGACGGAGGTGTCACCTCCGTTGCCTCAGGTGTAGAGACGATGTCACCTCCATCCTAAACAAACACACACACACCCACACACACACACACACACACACGCGCGCACACACACACACACACACACACACACACACACACACACACACACACACACACACACACACACACACACACACATGAAGTTAACAAAGGGGTGTTTGGTTTAATTCGATATTTTGAATTGTTTCTCACCTCACCTCACCTCACCTCACCGATCTGCTTCACCATCACACTCCATCCCGCCAACTCCGCTCCTCTGATGCCAACCTCCTCTCCATCCCACACAGGACCAAGCACCGGACTTGGGGTGACAGAGCATTCTCCATTTCTGCCCCCTCTCTCTGGAACTCTCTCCCCAAAAACATCCGAGACTGCACCGAACTGTCATTATTCAAATCACAAATCAAAACCCACCTGTTCAAAAATGCTTTTAATGTGTGATTGTGTGCTCTGTATGTTCTTATTTGCTTTTATTGTTTGTTTTTATCGTAATTTATAATGCATAGCTTTTAGGTTTTTTCTTTTTCTTTTAATTATGTGTTGTAAAGCGTCTTTGAGCACCTGGAAAAGCGCTATATAAATCAAATATATTATTATTATTATTATTGTTTCTCTTCAGGAGAGAAACACCTGAAACAAGATTTAATTCAATCCCATTCATCTGGAGATTTTGGTCTCTTGTTATTGCGGGAAGGAAAAACATAAAGACAGATATCCCTGACCTTTGACCTTTGACCTTTGAAAAAAAAAGCCTTTAAGGGAGAACAAAAAGGAAAGAAAGAGAACAGAGGATCAGTCATGTGACCAGGTGAACAATAGATGTTGTCTTCTTCTTCTTCTTCTTCTTCTTCTTCTTCTTCTTCTTCTTCTTCTTCTTCTTCTTCTTCTTCTTCTTCTTCTTCTTCTTCTTCTTCTTCTTCTTCTTCTTCTTCTTCTTCTTCTTCTTCTTCTTCTTCTTCTTCTTCTTCTTCTTCTTCTTCTTCTTCTTCTTCTTCTTCTTCTTCTTCTTCTTCTTCTTCTTCTTCTTCTTCTTCTTCTTCTTCTTCTCTCTTCTTACTCTCTATAAATAGGAGGATGAAGCTCATGTCTGTATTTCTAGTCGATGAATCAGTGAACGACTGCTTTTTGTCTCCGGAGGGAAACTTTACTTCCTGTTGTATCTCGTCTCCTCGGTTCTTCTCCTCCTCCTCCTCCTCCTCCTCCTCCTCCTCCTCCTCCTCCGAGCCTCTTCTCAAAAGCACAATGATGGCGGCGGCGTGGTGCCACCGTGTCTCAGCGTAGGAGTCCTCCACGTCCCTCCAGTGATTCTGACTCAAATTATTTTATACATTTCTGGAGCGGCTGGCGTCCATTGTTCTAATGTTCTAATGTTCTAATGTTCTAATGTTGTAATGTTCTTGTTCTTGTTCTAATGTTCTTGTTTTAATATTCATGTTTTTGTTCTAATGTTCTTGTTCTTGTTCTAATGTTCTTGTTCTAATGTTCTTATTCTAATATTCTTGTTCTTGTTCTAATGTTCTAATGTTCTTGTTTTAATGTTCTAATGTTTTTGTTCTAATGTTCTAATGTTCTAATGTTCTAATGTTCTAATGTTCTTGTTCTTGTTCTTGTTCTTGTTCTAATGTTCTTGTCGTCCCCCCCCCCCCCCGGAGGCCTGACCCAAACAGACGCCGTCTCCCTCCAGACGATGTGCTCGTCCTCGTGGGCGTCGGCCTGGATCTGGACTTCTGGACGGAGTGAGGCGAAGGAGGTCTGGGGGCGGATCGGGGGAGGGGTCAGAGGTCAGAGGTCAGAGGGCACCACGGAGGAGCCGGCTTCGGGGTCTGGGCTCGGGGAACTTTGACTCTTTCGTGTGCCGGAAATAAAATCCTCGGAAAACCGGAAAATCTGCCATAAAATATTTGTCAATCTCCAAAAATATGATGTTCCCGGAAGTTGTTGTTGTTGTTCTCCTGCAAACTGAGTGAGGAGAGCAGGAGTCACCGGGTTCTCCTCCAGTGAAGGTTCTGCCGGTGAAACCCGGGTTCTCCTCCCGAAGATCCTGAACCGCGGCGGCCCGCGGGGACGCAGACGGAGCGCTGTGCGCCTCGTGGAGCGGGAGGCGGCTCTGGCGCCGGCGCCGGCTGTTGGTCAGCGGCCCAGTTGGCCGGCGCCGCCGGCGCCTCCATTAGTCCTGCAGGAGGAAGGAGGAACATATGGAGGAGCTCCACACCGGGGACGCCTCACACCCACAGCCCACGTGAGGAGCAAGAGGAGGAGGGAGTACTCACAGTACACACAGTACACAAAGAGAGTACACACAGTACACAAAGAGGGTACACACAGTACACAGAGAGTACACACAGTACAGAAAGAGAGTACACACGGTACACACAGTACACACAGAGAGTACACAGAGTACACACATAGTGTACACAGAGTACACACAGAGTACACACAGAGTACACACAGTACACAGAGAGTACACACAGAGAGTACACAGCGTACACACAGAGAGTAGACAGAGAGTACACAGAGAGTACACACAGAGAGTACACAGAGTACACACAGAGAGTTCACAGAGTACACACAGATAGTAGACAGAGAGTACAGAAAGAGAGTACACAGAGAGTACACAGAGTAGACAGAGAGTACACAGAGAGTACACACAGAGAGTACACAAGGTACACACAGAGAGTACACAGAGTACACAAAGAGAGTACACAGAGAGAGTACACAGAGAGTACACACAGAGAGTACACAGAGTACACACAGAGAGTAGACAGAGAGTACACAGAGAGAGTACACAGAGTACACAAAGAGAGTACACAGAGAGAGTACACAGAGAGTACACACAGAGAGTACACAGAGTACATACACAGAGTAGACAGAGAGTACACAGAGAGTACACACAGAGAGTACACAGAGTACACACAGAGAGTACACAGAGTACACACATAGAGTAGACAGAGAGTACACAGAGAGAGTATACAGAGTACACAAAGAGAGTACTCAGAGAGAATACACAGAGAGTACACACAGCGAGTACACAGAGTACACACAGAGAGTAGACAGAGAGTACACAGAGAGAGTACACAGAATACACACAGAGAGTACACAGAGTACACACAGAGAGTACACACAGAGAGTACACAGAGAGTACACACAGAGAGTACACAGAGAGTTCACAGAGTACACACAGAGTAGACAGAGAGTACACAGAGAGAGTACACAGAATACAAACAGAGTACACATAGTACACAAAGAGAGTACACAGAGAGTAGACAGAGAGTACACAGAGAGTACACACAGAGAGTACACAGAGTACACACAGAGAGTACACAGAGTACACACATAGAGTAGACAGAGAGTACACAGAGAGAGTATACAGAGTACACAAAGAGAGTACACAGAGAGAGTACACAGAGAGTACACACAGAGAGTAGACAGAGAGTACACAGAGAGAGTACACAGAATACACACAGAGAGTACACAGAGTACACACAGAGAGTACACACAGAGAGCACACAGAGAGTACACAGAGTACACACAGAGAGCACACAGAGAGTACACAGAGAGTACACACAGAGAGTAGACAGAGAGTACACAGAGAGAGTATACAGAATACACACAGAGAGTACACAGAGTACACACAGAGAGTACACACAGAGAGCACACAGAAAGTACACAGAGAGTACACACAGAGAGTACAGGACACAGTGGACATGTTAAAGCCCCACTATTCCTAACAATTCCTACCTAAAAATAACAGCTTGAAAAAAATGGTGCCGCTACAATGACTTTTAATATGTTGATGTGCGCCTCCACCACTGCCATCGGGGGTCTGTGAGCTAAATATCCGACTATGTAAGATTATGTAGCTGCCTGGTCGCGCCAGATGTAGTACCCAGATGTAGTACCCAGATGTACTTCTACCTGCTTTCTGTCAGTGATCACCAACGTCACATCGTGCCAGTCCACGCTCACAGGTGACTTTTTATTTAAACAAAGACGTCTTTAAAGAAAGGGACCTGACATTTCTTCTGCTGGAATCTGGAGGATAGAGAAAGTTACAAGGGGGCGGGTGGAGATTATTATTTTTAACTCAAACTCAAAAGAGCCATATGCGTCACCGGAAGAGCCATATAAGGCTCGAGAGCCAGAGGTTCACGACACCTGATCTATCGTAACTGGGTATTTACGACACTGAAGTAAACGTTAAATACCTGAAGGGGGCGCTACAAGGGAAAAACTGCATAATGGGGCTTTAAGGAGGAACATGTGAAGGTGACTTGTACGTTAAGCCGCTTCCTGCTGCGTCCGCAGATCCTGTAAGAAACCAGCTAGCATGAAGAGAGGTCACATGACCATAACCTCGTCAGGTGACCGACGCCTTATCACATGACCGACTGCACTTTGGTGAGTTTCTGCTGAACACCATACATCATATGTGACATGGATATATATATATATATATATATATATATATATATAAATATAAATACATGAACAAATATATATATAAATAGTTATAAATAAAATAAATACATATTTTAATATATATGTATAAATAAATAGAATATATATATGAATGACCAAATATATATATATATATATATATATATATATATATATATATATATATATATCTATATATATATATATATATCTATATGTATAATTATAAATATATATATATATATATATATATATATATATTATGTATATATACATATATATATATATATATATATAAATATATATATATATAAATACATATTAAAATAAACATAACAACTATTAAAATATATAAATAAATATATAAATACATATTTATAAATATATAAAAATACATATATATATATATATATATATATATATATATATATATATATATATATATATATATATATATATATACATACTGGCCGGTTGAGAACACATGTGATACACTAAGGCTCGGGGGCGGCTCACGGTTCCCGACACGCCCGCGAACCGCAATCATCGATTCTCTCTTTCTTTGATTTACAGCCGTCAAAGCGAGTCGACCGCAACCGAGACACAAATCCAGATCTTTATCGGATGATTCATGAGGCGCTTCGGGGAGAGGAGCTCGCGTCCTCCTCGCAGACGGAAGGGAGCCGTCTCGGTGCTCGTTAACGGCTCAAACGGAGCGACGCTTCGTTTACAGTCGAGGTCCATGTGGAGTAAACAGACTTTGATTTTTTTTGGCAGGTGTTAATTTTTTGGCCCATGAGGGGAAACCTGCAGGCACGCAAACACATTTTCACATTTTATGTCAAATTCCTAATTATGGATCTTAATTATCTTTGTTCCCTTCTTTTCCTTAAGTGTAACAAACTGAAAGCAGGAGTCTTTTTTGTGGGGGAGGGGGAGGGGGGGTTGGTCGTACGATGTCGCCTGAATATTTACTAACCTGGAGGTGATGAGTGTCTGCAGAGAGAAGGCTCCGGGCTGCAGCGTAACACCTGTAAACCCGACAGCGTCTCACACATTAACCCCTCAACACAGCTCCGCTCCAGTCTCAGTCTGAGACGATCAATACGTCACGTTACCAGAGGTCAGTCATAAAGACTAGGCCACCGTCAAGGTCAACACAATTCATCCTTTCAGTGTTATTTTGTTTCAGATCTAAATTAAACATTTAGTGTCAGAATTAGTCTCTGTATATCTCTATAGTTATTATTGAAGGCCAGAAGAAGATCATTTTAAGATAAGAGTTTTTGCTTTTCGGTGAAACAATTTTTTTAATTTTCTTTTTTTTTAAGGATAATTAGAAATAACTAGTTTTACAGAATGTTATATGTTCAGGATAAACAATACATAATAATTGAAAAATAACTAATAATAATTTAAAGAATACATTAACTGGCAGATAAGAGGTTTTGCTCTTCAGCGATAAATATATATTTATATATACTTGTTGTTTTCTTGTTTTTTAAGGGTACATAACAAAGAAATTACGAAGGAAAACTATTTTATATTTATTTTAAACAATGCAGTAAGTGAAGATTTGTACCAAGTTTTACTTTTAAATGTAGCAGAAAGGAGTTTTTTCACTTTGCTGTGTACATACTAATGAATCTTCATCAGTTACTTAGTTACTCATCCATGAACAGACTTCAGAGTGAAATGATCTGCTCACATAGATGGTGAAACTGTCTGGTAAATTAACTCGGACATCGTGACGTCGGCATCGGGCTCGTTGGATCAGGACTCCTGCTGGACTCCTTTGTTATGGGGCCTGGACTCGGGCCTCCGAGAGAGAGGGAGAGAGAGAGAGAGAGAGAGAGAGAGAGAGAGAGGGTTGGAGAGAGAGGGGGAGAGAGGGAGGGAGAGAGAAGCGAAATGAGCGTTTAGCCACTGGTGTGAATTGCCTGTCGCACCAGACAGATTTCCTGATCCCATAATGGCTCCAGCTCACGTTTCCTGGTGCAGATCCTCGTGTCGGCTGCACATGCTCCGGAGGCCTAATGAGGCAGCATGAGCCAGGGGAGCCGCGTAATTAGAGCCAACGTCAGCGCCGAGGACAGATGGCACGCTAAGACAAGCCTCTCGACTTCACCTCCGTGTGTGTGTGCGCGCGCGTGTGTGTGTGTGAGAGAGAGAGAGAGAGAGAGAGAGAGTCCTGACACGAGAGAGAGAGAGAGAGGAAGGCAAAATGTGTCAGAAGAGAGAAAAGAAAGACAGAGGAGAATTAAAAATGTGTGAAGAAGAGAGAACAAAACAGAGAGAAGAGGAAGAGGATGGAGATGCAAGTAAAGAGGAGGCCAGTATACATATATATATATATATATATATATAGACATATATATATATATATATATATATATATATATATGTCTATATATATAGACAAACATATACCTTTATCTACAAATAAACATATATACACACAAGTTTATAAATATATACATTTGACTTAAAAGTAAATAGATATTGCCAAAAAAATAAACTTAAAACATCAAAAAACATCCTGTTGAACTAATCATAAAGCTTGTATGTAAAATATTTAAAAGTCTAGAATAAATTCCACCTAAAAGAGGTAGAGAAGAACTACACGTATATAATATTGATTTTAAATGTTCTGTCCACTACCACTACACACCTCTACGTACCGCTACGCTACGTATCGCTAGGCTACGTACCGCTAGGCTACGTACCGCTAGGCTACGTACCGCTACGCTACGTACCGCTACGCTACATACCGCTACGCTACGTACCGCTAGGCTACGTACCGCTACGCTACGTATCGCTGCCTGCATACCTCTCTATATGGCTGGGGGCCACGTCACCAGGATGCTGACATCCTGCCGGCGGCCCCGGGTCCTCGGATAGACGGGATAAAGTAAACAAGAGAAAGATGAGGAGTGAGGAATGAAGAGAAGGAAGCAGGAGATGGGAGGGATGTTTGAGGAGGTGGATAATGAAAAAAAATCATGTTGGAGGAGAAAATGTGGGAATTGATCAGAAAAAAATAAAAAGAGACGTGAGAAAAGAGGAGAGAGAGAACAGATGAAGCATGAGAGGTTTCATTGGAAGGAAAAGAGAAGCGAAGAAAAAGGGGAGGACAAGAAAACAGATGAGGAAGAACATGGGAAGAAATAAAGGTAGAAGATATAATGTGTTGATCGTGAAAAGAAAAGAGGGAGCGTTGGAGAGAGAGATGGCGGGTGAGAGTGTGGAGGAAGAACGATATAAATAGGAGAGGTGAGGAAGATGAGAACGGGAGAGAGCACGTTGAAGGAGGAGGAAGATGGCAACATTTAAAAATAGACGGAGACGGAAAGAAATGCTGAAATATGGATCGACCGAAAGAGAAAGATGAAGAGAGGACGTTGACGGAGCAGAAAGAGAGAGAGAGAGAGAGAGAATGAATGAAAACACAAGAATGATGCAACACACGCGTCACGGTCTTTGAACGCATCACGCCGCGCTGAGCAAACAGCAGAGGAAGAAAAGACGTCAACATGAAGACGATGAAGCCACGGAAACAACAAGCAACTTTATAATTACTATTCATCATTTCACATTCATCATTTTTGGAATCCACAGAAATGAAATCCCCAGTCATAATGTTGTGTCGTTGTTTACCTCAAGTAAACAAACTACAGGTATGAGTCACATTCTACCGCCGCTCCCAAACAACATGGATGGAGGCTAACAGTCCCCCCTGCTTCCAGTCTTTATGCTAAGCTAAGCTAACCACGTCTTGAATCCTGCAGGAAGAGGAGGAGGAGGAGGAGAAGGAGCAGGAGGAGGAGGAGGAGGCGAGTTCCTAAAAGGTCCAGTTACTCCTTTACGGTAAAGTATAAGAAACAAATCAAAGATTTTAAAAGTTCCCACGGTGACCTCTGACAACTGACTTCCTGTTGGCACGCTGGCCCTTTAAGTAGATGGCAATACTGCGGTGTAATAACACCTTTGTGTATTAAATGTTCTCATTATGCAGATTTAAATACATCATATTATTGAATCTGATACGTTCATGTGTTCATCACAACTAGAGCTCATTTTAATGACTTGACTCACTATATGAATCCATAAAATTACATCATGAATCAATTATAGACATATTATGAATCTGTAAAGTAACTAAAGCTGTTCAAACTGTAGTAAAGTTATTTAGATGTATTAGTTACATTCCAACACGCTCTGGGACCCTTTCGTGTGAGTTATTATTTATGTTTATATTTATATTGACAGTATTTAACGTCAGTATATAAACAATAATAAACTTGTTTGTTGGACCTAATTGAAACACGCTGCAGGTTAACAGACAACGGAGCGTTCTGATTGGCCGGTGGACGACCTGGCAGAGTCGCTCGTTAGGTGATGATGATAACAGCGTGGTGTTACAGCTCTACCTGCACCCCCCCCCCCCTTCTGTGGTTCTGACTGTACATAATTATCATTGTCACTATTGGCTCCAGCGTGTTTTCATGCGCGTGTTGTTGATGGTAATTTATTGTTCATGTAATCAAATCTTTCCGTGCGTTTGCCCGGCGGCACGTTGAGCGTTAATTAGGCCGCGTGGTTAAAAAGAGAGACGTTTGCAAAGTTGTTGACAGTCAATCAACTTCTCACGTTCAGGAGCCTCGAGGAGCGAAGAGCCGGAAGAGCCGAGGGGCAGGGGCCGAGGGCCGGTACCACGAGGATTATAGCATATGAACCTGTGTGTGATTATTACATATAAATATATATATATATATATATATATATATATATAATACAAATATATAAATATACAGTATATATACAGATATATGCATATAATTATATATATATATATATAAATATATATATATATATATATATATATATATACATATAAATATATATTTACATATATAAGTATAGAAATTGTAACCAGGAAACATTAGTATATAAACATAAGTATGATAATGTTATCGTTGAAAAATAAGGATTCTTTTTAACAGGTTAATTTAAGACAATACTTTGAATATCATTTTACTAAAGAAATCAAACTTTGGGTGTTTTTTTTCTTTCATTATTTAATCCATTGCACATCTATTTATGTTTAATATTTGCCCAAAACATGTTTATAATATTTTTCATGTGAGTAAACCTCTGTGTTGTTATTTAGGGCGATGCTCTTTCGTTGAGGTCTTATTATAAAATGCTTAAATTAAAATAAAATTCATATTGGAGAAGAGAGGAGGAGTAACCTGACATCCTCTCTCTGTTAGCTCCGTGTTGGGTCTCCTCCTCCAGGGACTGCCTCTTTAAAGCTCCACGATGTTCTGCAGCTGTTGGGTATCTTTATGCTCTTTGTGGAGCAGAGCTTTTATTGTGAAAACCACTGAGACTGAACCAAACAGGAAACTCTAAACCTGTGAGCTAAAAGAGGCTGAAAGCTGTTTTAACACGTACGTCCCGGCCCTTTAAGACGTCCATGAGAAGGTGACCCCGGTGGGAATCGAACCAGCAACCCCGGTAGTGTTACCTCGCTCTTCTCTCTGGAGAAGCCTCAGCGGCTGACTGCAGCAGTGTGACAGAGAGGAGGCACACACACACACACACACACACACACTCAACACACACACACACACACACACACACACACACACTCACTCAACACACACACACACACACACACACACACATGCACACAGACAAACAGGAAATGCTAAAAGATAAAACAACAAAAAGCAGCAAATTAATGTACACATGTATACAGCCTGAAAAACACACGCACACACACACACAACCACACACACATACACACACACACACACACACACACCCCGCTCCCCAACACCTCCAGTTTACATCCTCACCTGCAGCACTAACACAGACACACACAGACACACAGAGACACACAGAGACACACAGAGACACACAGAGACACAGACAGACACACACACACACACACACACACACACACACACATACACACATACACACACACACACAGAAAACACCGTAAACTTTACTATGAATTTATATTACTTGATATATTATAAATTATATAAATTATAAGTTATTTTAGTCACTTCATATACTGCTTGTATTTTTTCATCATTTATTCCTTAAATATAATTACGGTAAATAATCAGAATCTGTAACTAAAGTATCAGATTAATGCAGCGAGTATAAAAACTACAATATTTACGATATTTATCTCTAAATTGTATTTTCAACGACTAATTGACGATCCTCAATTTACGACGTGTGTGTTTGGAGGATGTGATTGGAGGTAAATGGAGCGCACACATACACACACACACACACACACACATATATACACACACATACACACACACATACACACACACAACATCACTCACACGCATACACAAAATCACACACACATACACAAAATCATACACATACACAACATCACACACACACATCTTGGAAGACCCTCAGCAACAATCTGTGGTGACAACGTGCTACCTTCATTATCAACCCCCCCCCCCCCGCCAACCTCCCCCCCCCCCCCCCATACACACACCTTCCTCTCAGCAGCCTGCTGAACAGCTGAGGTGTCAAAGCTAAACAAGGCGAGGATGAGGAGGATGAGGGGGGGGGTGAAGGTGTGTGTGTATGAGGGGGGGGGTAACTGGGCAAAGTTCTGTTACCACCAGCTGATGGGTAGACTAGAGGCTGATGGGTAGACTAGAGACTGATGGGTAGACTAGAGACTGATGGGTAGACTAGAGGCTCATGGGTAGACTAGAGACTGATGGATAGACTAGAGGCTCATGGGTAGACTAGAGACTGATGGGTAGACTAGAGGCTCATGGGTAGACTAGAGACTGATGGGTAGACTAGAGGCTCATGGGTAGACTAGAGACTGATAGGTAGACTAGAGGCTGATGGGTAGACTAGAGACTCATGGGTAGACTAAAGGCTCATGGGTAGACTAGAGGCTGATGGGTAGACTAGAGACTGATGGGTAGACTAGAGGCTCATGGGTAGACTAGAGACTGATAGGTGGACTAGAGGCTGATGGGTAGACTAGAGGCTCATGGGTAGACTAGAGGCTGATGGGTAGACTAGATGCTGATGGGTAGACTAGAGGCTGATGGGTAGACTAGAGACTCATGGGTAGACTAGAGGCTGATGGGTAGACTAGAGGTTGATGGGTAGACTAGAGACTGATGGGTAGACTAGAGGCTGATGGGTAGACTAGATGCTGATGGGTAGACTAGAGGCTCATGGGTAGACTAGAGGCTGATGGGTGGACTAGAGGCTGATGGGTAGACTAGATGCTGATGGGTAGACTAGAGACTCATGGGTAGACTAGAGACTCATGAGTAGACTAGAGGCTCATGGGTAAACCTCACTGGATTCCTGAAGGGACCGAGAAGGATCTTTTAAAATCTTTTGGCCTTTGAAAAAACACTTCAGGTGTCAAACGTCTTCACTTCCTCCTGCTGAGTGAGTGTGTGTGTGAGTGTGTGTGTGTGTGTGTGTGTGTGTGTGTGTGTGTGTGTGTGTGTGACAGGCCGGTGTGTTTGGAGTTAGCGTGGACGACAGATCGGCCCTGAGGCGCTGCAGGTGTTTGAGAGAGAAAGAAAAGAAAACAGACGTGAAGAGATGAAACAACCATAGTTTATTTTCAGCTTTCAAAAAGAATCGAAACATCAAAATCATCTCGACGTCTTCAGGAGAACGAAGACGTGACCTCCTTCCTCAAGTAGTCACGCCGGAGGGGACACGGCTCTAAGTATCTGCTAATGGGCCCAGTACTGCACCTAGTACTGCACCTAGTACTGGACCTAGTACTGCACCTAGTACTGAATCTAGAACTGTACCTAGTACTGGATCTAATACTGCCCATAGTACTGAGCCTAGTACTGCAACTAGTACTGAATCGAGTACTGCACCTAGTACTGCACCTAGTACTGGACCTAGTACTGCACCTAGTACTGAGCCTAGTGCTGGACCTAGTACTGAGCCTAGTGCTGGACCTAGTACTGAACTTCCTCACCTCTGTTATGAAGCATCATCAACAGCCAGAGATCTTGACTAGACCTCCGGGGATTAAAGATTGGGGGTCAGGACTCAGGGTTCAGGACTCAGGGTTCAGGACCGGGTTCAGGACCGGGGAGCAGGACTCAGGGCTCAGAACTCTGGGTTTAGTACCGTGGATCAGGACTTGGAGTCCCTCTTCCTCATAAAAACATATGTAGGTGCATCTGCTTCCTGTGAGTCGGGCAGAACCACATTCTCCAGCCTCAGAGGACCGGTCTAAACCCAGCGGCCATCTGTCTCCGCCTCCTTCTCTGAGCTTTTATTGGCACCCAAGGGTACAGCCTGGGAGCGGGGTCGCTTTTCTGTTTGTTTTGTTTGATAAACTTAAACACAAAACAGCTTTTTTCTCTGTCTGGAGGCCTTTGATGGTAATAATAAAACTCCCACTGGGCCAGTACTCAACCAGACTTACGTTACCTCAGTACTACCTCAGACTTACGTTACCTCAGTACTCAACCAGACTTACGTTACCTCAGTACTACCTCAGACTTACGTTACCTCAGTACTCAACCAGACTTACGTTACCTCAGTACTACCTCAGACTTACGTTACCTCAGTACTCAACCAGACTTACGTTACCTCAGTACTACCTCAGACTTACGTTACCTCAGTACTCAACCAGACTTACGTTACTTCAGTACTACCTCAGACTTACGTTACCTGAGTACTCAACCAGACTTACATTACCTCAGTACTTAACCAGACTTACGTTACCTCAGTACTACCTCAGACTTACGTTACCTCAGTACTCAACCAGGCTTACGTTACCTCAGTACTACCTTAGACATACGTTACCTTAGACATACGTTACCTCAGTACTCAACCAGGCTTACGTTACCTCAGTACTACCTTAGACGTACGTTACCTTAGACGTACGCTAACTCAGTACTCAACCAGGCTTACGTTACCTCAGTACTACCTCAGACTTACGTTACCTCAGTACTCAACCAGACTTACGTTACCTCAGTACTACCTTCAGCGCCGCCGCTCCCATAACACGCACTACGCGCTGCGCGTAGGGCACCACGTCCTGGGGGGGGGGGGGGCACCACAAAATAGGCAACTAAAACAACCCTCATAGTTTTAATAATTATAACAGTGATATTATTTCATTCTACGGTTTCGTGCTGCGCGCGCCGACACATCCGCGTTTAGCACAGGTGAGCACACATTCTGCTGAATTACAGTATTATTACTTTATTATAATAACTAGTCAATAACTAGAATTTAAATCACCTTTTTTAATTGTTTTTACTGTGAATTAGTTCAACTAACTCCTTTAAGTTTCCTGCCTTCTCTGTTATTTTCTTTTGTCGGTATTAGACTTGGTCCTGATCCTGGTTTTCGGCTTTCAGCCCCCCCCCCCCCCTGACGCCATAGAGGGGGAGTGAGGTTCCTGGATTGAAGGATTTGGCCGAGTTGAGTCCCTGAGAGTCCAGCGGAAGTGGGAGGACAGGTTCATCAAAGCCCCCCCTTTGAACTGGAGACGCCATAATGAGGCTGAAAGAAGTGGGAGGAGCTCTGGAGGGCCCGGCGTCCCCACCGCCGCATGGACGTGACATGAAACTCTCATCGGGGCTTTTTCTTTTCATCTGTGCAGGTTTTGAGGACTTAAAAAAACAAACATCTTTGAACGAATACCCCGCCGACGGCCGCGTCTCCACTTCCTGGTTGCGAGCGGCATCCGTGTTCCTCCTCGCCGTCGGTAAACCCCCCTAATGACCCACAAGGAATGTTCGCTCACCTTTCGCAGAGGAAGTGATCAACACAAGGCCCTTTCTGCTAATTGAGGAGAAAATAATAGGGTGCCCTCCCCCCCCTGACAAATGAGAGAGGTGTTTAGAGCATAAGAGGGGGACGGGGCCCGGGCGGCGGGGGCCCCATTGTGTCGGCGCAACACGAAGGGGATCAGCCACCGGGAGGGGGGGCGGGGGGGGCTGCTTTGAATGAATCCAAAAGGAACAAAGTGGGATTATCAGGTTCCCAACGGCATGGGGCTATTCCTCTCATAACGTCATTAGGCGGCATTAAAGCGCTCGGCGCTAAGAGCCCCCGAAGGAGATTAACCCTCCGCCGGGGCCGAGCGATGTTATCCCCGCTGCCGCTTTCAAAGCGGAACAAGAGACGCACAAAGGAGGGTTTAGTGACGCCGATAGCCACGAGTTCAACTTCCTCCGGAGTAGAAGAAGAGGCTCGGGGAGCGGCGCTCCCGATCGCCTCCAATCGGCAAATCAATCGCTTTCTGTTTTCAGCCCCCCCCCGCCCCGCAAATATGCAAATACATGTCACAGAATTTATAAACTTGTTGATTGACGGATTTTGCATAAAAGTTTCCAGCCATCTTCTTGAATTCCTTTGCAACATAATCCACATTAAAGTGAAACGTTTCCTCTTTTCCTGTCTTTAAAGAACACGCTGACATTTACCATTAAAGGGGACATATTATGCCCATTGTTCCACAAGTTGATATGGTTCCTTGGGTCTTAATGTAATGTTTGTAACATATTTTGGTCAAAATACCACAAGCACATCACAAACACCTCCCCACAGATTGACCTGTTTTAAGTGGGCGAGGTGCTCCGTGTTGCCAGGTTGGAGATGGTGAAGTATCGTACCAAAGGCTCAAAATGGTTGTATTATTTGGAGGGTAATTATCGTGTATCTGGCAACCCTGAGATCGGTTGACCAATGACTGTTCTCTATACCGTTAGACCTCCCGCCAGAGCTCGGGAGATACCTTTTCCAAAACTTGTAAGGGGTAAAAACTAGTTTGTGAAAACCCAGAGAAACACAAATATCCAACGAATCAAAATCCCGGACGTTTTTGGAATCCCTGCCGGACGCATTTTTTAGGTCTCAAAAACAGGACATGTCCAGGGGAAGAGAACGTCTGGTCACCCTGACTTATGGCGCCAGGTCACCGGACCGCCTTTAAACTGGGTGGTCGAGTGGTGGTGGGGGTGGTGGTGGTGGTGGTGGGGGGGGGGGGGGTCCAATGCCAACATCTACGTAGACGTTGTTGGTGATCCCAATCGACGCACTCAAGCATATCGTTTCAGACACGTTTCAGACGCTGAATGTTTTTTTCCAGCGTTTTTGTGTTGGGAGACATGCCAGATACCCAAATTTACATATAGAAGGACTAAACAAGTGGAATTTTCATAATATGTCCCCTTTAAATAAACAATATTTACCTTTTTTCAAACTATTTATTTATTTATTTTGGGACCGGGTGGTTCCCCCTTGTTTTGGTGCTACGCTAAGCTACCAGGCTGCTGCTGCTGCTGCTGTATATTTAAAGGGACAGTACGTAGTTCAGACTGCTGGTGGCAGGAGGTGCTTTCACACAGAGCTTCACTGCAGTGGAGGAGCTGCTGCTTTAAGGGAGCCTCACAGTCCGTCTTGGTGTACTCCTCAGGTGTTCCCCCTCTTCACCTGCGCTCAGGGAGCTGGACAACGCTTGTTGACCTCACACCAGGACCTCCTCCTCCAGCTGCTCCACCCCAGAACACCCATCCTGTGCTCCTCCAGACGGCCTCTGGCTAGTAGAAGTCCCTCAACACGAAACATGCAGCGAGCTGGACGTCTCAGAGCGACACATCGAGCCCTTCTGTGATGTCATGTTATCACGACCCCTTAAATGGATCCCCCGACCCCTCGCGGGGGCCTCGACCCCCGGGTTGGGAACCTCTATGGCAGTGGTTCTCAAATGGGGGTCCGCGTACCCCTGGGGGTACGTGAAGGCACTCCAGGGGGTACGTGAGATTTTTTTAAAATCTATTTAAAATTAGCATCCATTAAAAAATCCTTTAAAAATAGTTATTTAATAAATATTTAATAAAACAAAAGTGTAAGTTCATAAACTGAATTGTATATTAAGTAGGCAATTTAATTTAATTAACCTAAAAACCCAGAGTTGTTAATGTGACGCGCGCACATAGCGTACACACAGCGCGCACCCCCCCCCCCCCCCCCCCTCGTCGACAACGCTCGCCGGCACTACTCGCGCTGGTTAGGGGGTACTTGGATGAAAAAAGTATGTCACAGGGGGTACATCACTGAAAAAAGGTTGAGAACCACTGCTTTATGGGACTTTAAACATCCACAACCCCATCAGTATTCACATCCACTCATTAAACTCCCACTTTGAAGCTGCTGTCTCTTTGAATCCCTCGTAAGCTTCACACACTTCCTGCAGTCCTTTCACAATAAAAGACTGTATAGGAAAGCGATGAATGGAGCACTTTTAGAACTTTACTTTGTTTCACAGACCGTCCGATCCTTGTGTTTCCCCCTCACGGCGATAAAGGTTCATTTAAATCAATCTAGTTTTTTACTCACAGGAAGTTGCAGAAGCTGCTTTTCTTTTCTTATGCTCCCAAACATAAATATATGGAACCTTTATTTTGTACACAGCGCTTTGAGTCCCACGTCCGTCCTGCTGATTATATTTTATATATTTAAACACGTTTCTGACAATCTAAAGGTAACTTGTCTTCCAGTTTTTATTAATCTGTTGAACGTTTCTAATTGAATTTTAAATAAAAGTGCAGAATGCATTTCATCGCCTCTTTAATGGAGGAACATTGATGAAGTGTTTCTGTTTTGTTGTTTTTGCACTTCGAGCTACAAAGTCCTCATAAATACAGATTATTATTATAATAATTAAACTAACTGTTTATATCTCAGCAATTAACAGTAATGGTGTCGGCGGCTCGGCGAGGCGCGGGGGGGCGGGGGGGCCGCGAGAGCAATCAGGCGCCGCCAGAGCGAGCGGCTGATTGGTTCCCGCGTCCACTCCGACGCCCGGCCCGGAGCCCCGCCCCCGGCCCCCGGCCCCCGGAGCCCGGAGCCGGAGCCGGAGCCGCGGCTCTGTAATTAAAGGTGATTAAGAGGCCGGCCTGAAGAATGGAGACTAAACAGTCTGAAGCCCCCGCGGCGCGGCGGAGGACTCGGAGCAGAGAACTTAATTGATTCAGGCTAATCAGCGGTCAGAATTAAAACAGTCACAGTTGTCTGGGAGAGACGAGAGAGAGAGAGGAGAGAGGGAGAGAGGGAGAGAGGGAGAGAGATAGAGAGAGAGAGATAGAGAGGGAGAGAGGGAGGAGGAGGAGAGGGAGGAAAAGTGAGAGGAAATGAGGAGGAGGAGAACAGAAGGTTGAAGCGAAAGAAAGAGGAGGAGGAGGAGGAGGAGGAGGAGGAGGAGGAGGAGGAGGAGGAGGAGGAGGGCCAATGCGTGTTATTGTGGAGGGATGAAGCAGCTCAGCAGAAGAAGGCGTCTTGTATTATGCCGCATAAATTAAAGACACACACACACACTCTCTCACTCACACACACACACACACACGCACACACACACACACACACACACACACACACACACACACACACACACACACACACACACTGGCGGGTATTAAAGGAACAGTTTGCAGGACAATTAGGTGATATGGAGACTCATTAGCGAGGAACGAGACGGCCAACTAGCACCGCCGCCCAGAGACACTGAGGAGGAGGCTCTGTGCACTGGAGGAGGAGGAGGAGGAGGAGGAGGAGGAGGAGGAGGAGGAGGAGGGGAGAGGAGGAGAGGAGGAAGAGATGAGGAGAGGGGGAGAGGAGGAGAGGAGGAGGAGAGGAGGAGAGGAGGAGAGAGGAGAAGAGGAGAGGAAGAGATGAGGAGAGGGGGAGAGGAGGAGAGGAGGAGGAGAGGAGAGAGGAGGAGAGTAGGAGAGGAGGATGAGAGGAGGAGAGAGGAGGAGAGGAGGAGAGGAGGATGAGAGGAGGAGAGAGGAGGAGAGGAGGAGCCCAGGGGTTTGATTCCTGAGGCTCACGTCGGTTCAAAATGTCCAGGAAACATTTTGTGGATTAACGAGATGAAAAGGAAGTGAGGTCAGAGTTCACAGGAAGAGTTAAACTTTACTTTAAACATTAATGTAAACATAAAGAATAAAGATACATAAATATATAAAGCATCAACATGTAGCTGAAGTAAAGGTAATGACGTGTCCATCCTGTCTGATAAACTATCTGAATGCATAATAACGTCATATTTAATAATCCTTCATGATGTTCAATCATTTACTTTATTTTCCCTGTTCCTTTTTGTTTTATTCGTTCCTACATTTTATCGTTATCTTTATCTTTCTTCTGTTTTTCTTCTGATATTTCCTTAAAACCCAAATGAGACTCGTTGTGAGCGCCATGGCAATGTGGCTCTGACGGCGGGGGGCGGGGCTTAAAGGGGCGAGTTCAATCCGGAAAACTCAAACAGTTCCAGTGTGAGAAGACAAACTTTTATATGTGGAACATTATTCATCCCTCAAAGTGAGAATAAAATACTTCCTTAAGAAGTGAAGCCGCCGTGTTCCTGGCGCCGGCCGGTGGCTTGAAGAGGAATGTTGTGACGGCGGAGCGTCGGTGACCTCTGACCTCCTCGGGCTGCAGCCCGGAGCCGCAACACGGACGGCGTTCGGCAGCATATGCTGAACACGAGCCGCCCTGCAAATAACTTCCCATCAGACGACAACAACAACAACAACAACATCGCTGTGAAAAACAATGGCCGCCTTGTGTGTCTCGGCGAGTTTGGCTCGACTTCGCCGTGAAATATGTCGAGCGGAGCGAAGCCGACGCCTCCGGTTCTCACAGGAAGAGTAAACTGCAAATGAATCACAAGTGACACCACAAAATGTCTTCAACTCGCAACCACACACACACACACACACACTCACACACACACACACACACACACACACTCTCACACACACACACTCTCACACACACACACACACACACACACAAACACACACAAACACACACACACTCACACACATACACTCACACACACACTCACGCACACACACACACACACACACTCACACACACACACACATGCTAAAACACACATGCTGTCACACTCGCTGTCATATTTAGGTCCAATTAAAATCAACTTGTTGTGTTTTTTGCTGCAGCCTCAGATATGAGGATATCACACGGCGTGTCACACATGACATACGCTCACACACACACACACACACACACACACACACACACACACACACACACACACACACACACACACACACACACACACACACACACACACACACACACACACACACACACCACCGGCCTTTAAATCCTCCTAATAGCTTCATTGACTTTGTTGTTTTTCTGCCTTTTAAGCGGCTCGTGTTTCCTCACCTGTTTAACGCAGACGACTCCGAGCCAGCCGAGAGGAACGGGACGGCATTTCAAGATCCTCAAGCCCCCCCCCCCCCTAATGTCCCCCACTTATGTCCCCCCCACTAATGTTTCCCCCGTCATCAACGACTGGAGCCTTAAGTTAATGTTCCTGTTCCTGTATCATCACCACATCTTCCTGTAGTTTAACCCTAACTAGTACTTTAGTGGTTTGAACCTAACTAGTAGTTTAGTTGTTTGAACTTGCAGCTTTAATACATGAAGCATAGCCTTCTATTCAACCAGAGGGGTCGCCCCCTGGTGGTCAGGAGAGAGAATGCAGCTTTAACACATGAAGCAGAGACTTCTATACAACCAGAGTAGTCACCCCTGGTGGTCAGTTTGTTATTGTGAACTAACCATGTGTCGCTGCAGCAGAAGTCTCGTTCTGAAGTCTCGTTCTGAAGTCTCGCGGGAGGTGAAACAGGAAGTGAGCGGTGAGAAGTGAGCTCACGGAGGAACATGTCATGATTTAGACAAAGTGACGGAAGAAGAAAACACGATGAAGACACCGAGACACGGAGAGAAGTAATCCATCGTCTACTCAGACTCTTCTAAGTCTTATAATGACCATCTGACTGTATCAACAACAACAACAACAACAACAACAACAACAACAACAACAACAAGTAGTGGACGTTCACAGACTGATAGTTTAACAAAGACACAAGAAGATAAACTCCCGTTTGACAGAATTCACAAACGAGAGAACATCTGTTCAAAAATACGACGCCACGACAACACGGACGACACGACAACACGGACGACACGACAACACGGACGACACGACAACACGGACGACACGACAACACGGACGACACGACAACACGGACGACACGACAACACGGACGACACGACAACACGGACGACACGACAACACGGACGACACGACAACACGGACGACACGACAACACGGACGCCACGGCGGGACCGCCGAGCGCCACAGGGTTCACACGCCTAATGAGCCCCTGAACCTGAGTCTTTCTGCCTGTCTGCCTGTCTGTCTCTGTCTTTCTGCCTGTCTGTCTGTCTCTCCTTCTTTCTGCCTGTCTGCCTGTCTGTCTGTCTGTCTTTCTGCCTGTCTGTCTCTCTGTCTTTCTGCCTGTCTGCCTGTCTGTCTCTCTGTCTCTCTGTCTTTCTGCCTGTCTGTCTGTCTCTCTGTCTTTCTGCCTGTCTGCCTGTCTGTCTCCCTGTCTTTCTGCCTGTCTGTCTGTCTCTCTGTCTTTCTGCCTGTCTGCCTGTCTGTCTGTCTCTGTCTTTCTGCCTGTTTGCCTGTCTGTCTGTCTCTGTCTTTCTGCCTGTTTGCCTGTCTGTCTCTCTGTTTTCTGCCTGTCTGTCTGTCTCTCTGTCTTTCTGCCTGTCTGTCTGTCTCTCTGTCTATCTGCCTGTCTGTCTGTCTGTCTTTCTGCCTGTCTGCCTGTCTGTCTCTCTGTCTTTCTGCCTGTCTGTCTGTCTGTCTGTCTTTCTGTCAGTCTGTCTGTCTGTCTGTCTGTCTGTCTGTCTGTCTGTCTGTCTGTCTGTCTGCCCGGCTTTCCCTGGTGACATCTCCGTGGTTTGGTTAATGATGGAAGCGAAGCTGCAGGTACAGATGGCCGAGAGGAGACAGTTACCACACACACACACACACACACACACACACACACACACACACACACACACACACACACATACAAAATACAAAAATACAATTAGGTAAACCGACACACATGGACGTATACGGTACAGTACGTGTCCAAACACGCAGACACACACACACACACACACACACACACGCACACACACACACACACACACATACACACACACACACACACACACTCACCTCACACTCACACACACACAGCCTGTTGGAGGCTGGAGCTCGTTAACTGTCAGCTTGAGGGAATTGTCTTCAGTCATAAAGAGGAAGTCATCATTAGAGCCTAAAGCCTCACTTACACAGACAGACAGGTACCCACCAGCAGACAGACAGGTACCCACCAGCAGACAGACAGGTACCCACCATGCAGACAGACAGGTACCCACCAGCAGACAGACAGGTACCCATCAGCAGAACGACAGGTACCCACCAGCAGACAGGTCCTGTTTACATTTCTTTATCTGTCTTTATTACTTTGCGTATCTACTTTCCTGTTTATATTAATTTCTCAGTTTAAAATTATTACAAAATAATAATAAATAATAAAATAATATTTCTTAAACATAAAGACTTGAACATTCATCGTGTTGTGAACACAAGAGAATAAAACTTCACGGATTTAAATATTAAAGGAACGACATCTTGAACCAGAGGGTGTTACTTCCAAATGTTTCCCCCCACATCGTGTGTGTCATACGACTAATGAGCACCTACACACTGTGTGTGTGTGTGTGTGTGTGTGTGTGAGAGAGTGTGTGTGTGTGTGTTTGTGTGTGTGTATGTGTGTGTGTGTGTGTGTGTGTGTGACCTGTGGGCTCTGTGTGAAGTCTCAGTATAATTATCTGTGTAATTGTCGTGTATTTTGTAAAGTGCCAGATCATTTAATTCAGGATTAGCTTTTCTCACATCAAACGGCCGAGGGCATTGCACACACATACACACACACACACACACACACACTTCATGTCGGTCCCTTGTGTCACCTGTGGGTTCTGCAATATTCATAAGAAGCTAAAACGGTTAAACCTCAATCTCAACCCATGTGTGCTCTCCCTTTCTCTCTCTCACACACGTACACACACTCTCTCTCTCTCTCTCACACACACACTCTCTCTCTCTCACACACACACACACTCTCTCTCTCTCTCTCTCTCACACACACACACACACTCTCACTCTTTCTCTCTCTCTCTCTTACACACACACACACACACACACACACATCATCTTTCTCACTCTCTCTCCTGCTCTATTGTTCTTTTTGTTCTCCCTCTGACACGTCTTGAGTTGAGGATGGTATCGAGTCGCTCGCCCATCTGTGATGCCGACTGGGACACACACACACACACACACACACACACACACACACACACACACACACAAACCTGAATATATACACACATGTCCATAATGACACATCATTACCCCCCTGGCTCAGGGCTCAGAACTCCTCTGATGATCACGGTTCATGTACTTTGAGTATTTTCATGTTACTTTTTACTTTCTCTTTATTTAGTTTGACTCACAGTGAAGTATTTTCACAGTGTATTAGTACTTATACGGCAGTAAAGGATCTGAATACTTATTCTACCAGTGATGAATCACCACTGCACTGTAGTTCCACAGAGACAAGTTATGGATTTATTGGCCAAATATGCATAAAATTAAACAAAAACATGCAATTATTACGTTTATATAAATGCATGAAAAAAAAGTAATTGTTTTTGTACATTGCAGAATCTCATCATGAGGAATACAACAGAATACTCCAGCTGCAGCCTCAGAGCCCTGAGGAGCGATCTGTTGATGACCTTCAGAATAAAGGTCCAACAAACCTGGATCTGTTCGTCACCTGCTGACACAGATCCACCAGACTGATGCAGCCCATACAACGTGAGGCTGCGGCGCGACTATCAAAGAGCCTTTTGTTGTGAAGACGAGCGGCGCCTCCAGAGCGGCTCGGCTCTCCAGAAGAAGAGTAACCCTTCAGTATCGGGAAATCAGCGGTTAGCCTAGCATGCAGTTAAAATATGCTCTGATGAACGGGCGAGTGATGAAAAGTCACACCCTGGATCATTGTAATCCACACACACACACACACACACACTGATTTCTGGGCCGGGTCCAGAACAAACAGGAGCGCCGTCAGTGTTTACACACAGAGACACTTGATTGACGTTTGGCATGCAGTGAAAAGGATTACACACACACACACACGCACGCACGCACGCACGCACACACACACACACACACACACACACACACACACACACGTCCCGTCGAGGGACAAAGAGAACGTACACTTCACGTGACGGACACAGAGGAACTGGCTGCACAGGCTCACCGTTAGCTCGGCTGGCTACGTTAGCTCGGCTGGCTACATTAGCTCAACTGGCTACGTTAGCTTGTCTGGCTACGTTAGCTCAGCTGGCTACATTAGCTCAACTGGCTACGTTAGCTCGCCTGGCTACGTTAGCTTGCCTGGCTACCTTAGCTCGCCTGGCTACATTAGCTCAACTGGCTACGTTAGCTCGGCTGGCTACATTAGCTCAACTGGCTACGTTAGCTCGCCTAGCTACGTTAGCTCGCCTGGCTACATTAGTTCAACTGGCTACGTTAGCTCGGCTGGCTACGTTAGCTCGGCTGGCTACATTAGCTCAACTGGCTATGTTAGCTGGTCTGGCTACGTTAGCTCGGCTGGCTACATTAGCTCAACTGGCTATGTTAGCTCGCCTGGCTACGTTAGCTTGCGTGGCTACGTTAGCTCGCCTGGCTACATTAGCTCAACTGGCTACGTTAGCTCGCCTCGCTACGTTAGCTCGGCTGGTTACATTAGCTCAACTGGCTACGTTAGCTCGCCTAGCTACGTTAGCTCGCCTGGCTACATTAGTTCAACTGGCTACGTTAGCTCGGCTGGCTACATTAGCTCAACTGGCTACGTTAGCTCGCCTAGCTACGTTAGCTCGCCTGGCTACGTTAGCTCATTCATATTGAATCTCTGACTTGCGTCTTCGCCTCCGTCGTGTTTCGCGGTCGAGGGAACGCCGCGCTGGTCTTGGCAGCCGATCGACCGTCACTGTCACTCTGGTATGTTGATGGATGGCATCAAGGACTATTTGTGTCAGATGAGTTTTAATGGAGGTTTCAAAGAGTAATTTATGGCCACTTGTTACGACTAGTTTATACTTCCAAAATGCCAAAGCCTCCGTCTGCAAGAGAAAATGCCTCCTCTGTACAATCATCGCCTCGTCTCGCTGCTAGAATACCTGTTATTATCCTCGGCAGGTATGAGGACCTACAGCCCAGTTCCCCTCCGCGCTCACATGTTACCTCATTTCCACGCTTCCATCTTTTCAAAGGAGAAGCAAACATACCTCCGCTGAGCGTCTGTAGATTTACGACCAGGCCTCATCTGTCTGCGTTAATATATCATTATTTTCACATTTCCTTCCTGAAGGGCTCCTCGCTCCGCGTGAGCAGCAGAGGCCGAGGCGCTCTGCTGCGGCGCTCTGCTGCGGCGCTCTGCTGCGGCGCTCTGCTGCGGCGCTCTGCTGCGGCGCTCTGCTGCGGGAGACGCTTCATGCGCTTCACAACCCCGTCAGCCGTGTGTTAATAATGTCGATGTTTGGCCTGAATTAATGCAACTACAGAAGGTCTTTGGGATCGGGTCGTGCAGAGGCATGTGCAGATGTCCAATAAAATCATCTGGAGGCCTGGAAACACGCCCGTGCTGTATGAACACAGTTGAGTGGCATCTTGTATCTAATAAACACTTCAACTGACAACACAATTAAGTGTCTGTCAGGAGCACGCCAAGCCAGCACGCCGCCATGGGACCGGGAGCCCAGAGCAGAGGAGACGGCGTCGGGTAACCGGTACGGTCTGTGAATGCCACCTGGCGGAGGGCGGGAACGTAGGTGTGACCTGCCATTCCTTACATTCACATCTGAATATAAAGTTATAAATATACTTTATAACCCTGAAAAGGAACGGGTGATTAATGAGTAAACATGCTAAAGTCCTGTCCAGACGAAATAAATGGAATATCTTCCCCCTGTGTTGTTATTGAACTAAAATAGTCTGCGAGTGTGTTTAGCAGAAGTTAAAAAGTTAAAAACAACCTAAGCCGAAAAAGATCCAGAAGAAATAAGAATGCATTAGAGGAGTGGTCCCCAACCTTCTTTGAGCCACGGACCGGCTCCGAGAGTTTGCTCTCCTGTGCGCGCCTCACAGCTGTTGTTAACGCAATGCATGAGTAAACATGTTTAAATCAAGAGGTAAACATTAGAAACATGAGGTTCAAGTTACTGAGTGGAACAGGAACGTTTGCTTTGCCGGGCCGTGATTGGTCAACAAGGTCCGGAGCTTCCCAAGGTCCGGAGTCGACCATTCGTCTGTAAAGTCGACAAGACGAGGTTCAACAGGGAATAAGGACGTCTGTCAATAATAAAGATATATAGATATCACCTCAGTGAACATTTCTCCATGTTGACCTTTGACCTCTGGGCGGATCCTCGTCGCTCGTTTCTTAAATCCAGTCCGATGAGCGACGCCTGAAGCTCCGAGACTCTCAGCGTGTGAACGGGCTGAAGGGCGGGAGGCGGGGGTTATCAGATCCAGACCACTTTAGGAAGACACCTGCGGTATCCAGGACGATATATTACCGCCTAAGTAGCCGTACCCCCCCCCCCCCCCCCATCAGCTCGGGTGTAGTGCTGAGGTGGCAGAGCTGTCAGAGCTGCAGGCAGGAAGCAGAGACGACAGGCGGGAACGCCTCCAATTTATGGAGCGCTGAAACGAGGAGCTTTAACGAGGAGCATCAGACGGAGGAGCAGGAGGAGGAGGAGGAAGAGGAGCAGGAGGAGGAGGAGGAGGTGATCCGGTTCAGAATCAAGAGGATGAGAGAGAGACAGAAGACGAGAGGAAATCAAAACAACGTAACAGAACTGAGTTATGTCTATTCCTGCTGATCAATCACTTCTGATGTTTACAGTATTTACCCACCATGCATTCTGTTTCCTTCAGCTCACATCACATGTACTCCCTTCTGTTCACGTCAAGGTAAATGGTTCTTCAGCGAGTAAAGAAAGTTTATTTATATCACCAATGAAAGCTGCAGCACAGGAACTGTGTGGTTTTAGTACTACAGTTAGGGTGCTAGTGACTTTTTCTTTGCTCCGCCCCAATGCGCGCAAGCCAGCGGAGGTCTGTGGCGTGCGAGACGGCGAGCAGAGGACTGCTAACGCGTCACGGAGAGACAGAAATGACACGCTCCTGCTGTAATCTGGCGCTATAGAGAAAGTTTTTTTTTTATGTCATGTTATCTACCAATACTACGCCGCAATCGACTGGCAGGTCGCCACGATCGACGTATTGAGCACCCCTGCTCTACAGGGTGGTACTAGTACCTCTACAGTGTGGTATTATCACTACAGTATAGTACCTCTACAGTGTGGTACTAGTACCTTCTCTGGTCTCAATGCTGGTCTGGGAGCTGATCCCAGGTCTGTCTCTCTCTCTCTCTCTCTCTCTCTCTCTCTCTCTCTCTCTCTCTCTCTCTCTTTGATCTGTTTCTTACCTGCTGGACAAGCTCAGAGGATGTTTATTCCTCACCTCAGGTGTTGACAGGTGTCATGAGGTGTGTGTGTGGGGGGGGGAGTGGCTGCTGCTCAGGTGAGTGTGTGTGAGTATGTGTGTGTGTGTGTGTGTGAGTGTGTGATAGTATGTGTTTGTGTGTGTGTGTGTGGTGTGTGTGTGTGTTGATGATAGACACTCCCTTTGTCTCCAGGTGTGTATGTGTGTGTGTCGCTCAGGGACACTCATGCATTTCTTCTCATTTATGCGTCAGTGTGTGTGTACTGATGATCCTCTGCCCACACCTGTGTGTGTGTGTGTGTGTGTGTGTGTGTGTGTGTGTGCATTCAGGTGTGTTTGTGTGTGTTTGCCCCTGGGCTCTTCCTGTAGCCCCCCCCCCCCCCCCCCCCCCCCAGCTACCCTGTGAAGACGATTAGCCGCTAAACGCCTCTCGGCTCGCCGCTGTTTGTTTATCCGCCGGCCGCCATGTTGGATTCTTGTCCGGAGAGCAGCGGAGGAGGAAGTAAACAACAAGAGGAAACAAAGGTAAACAAGAGGAAACAAGGTTAAACAACAAGAGGAAACAACCAGAGGAAACAAGAGGAAACAACAACAGGAAACCACAAGAGGAAACAACAAGAAGAAACAAGAGGAAACAACAACAAGAAACCACAACAGGAAACAACAAGAGGAAACCACAAGAGCGAACGAGGAAACAACAACAGGAAACAACAACAGGAAACAAGAGGAAACAACAAGAGGAAACAAGGGTAAACAAGAGGAAACAAGGGTAAACAACAAGAGGAAACAACAACAGGAAACAACCAGAGGAAACAACAACAGGAAACAAGAGGAAACAACAACAGGAAACAAGAGGAAACAACAAGAGGAAACAAGAGGAAACAACAACAAGAAACCACAACAGGAAACAACAAGAGGAAACCACAAGAGCGAACGAGGAAACAACAACAGGAAACAACAGGAAACAAGAGGAAACAAGGGTAAACAAGAGGAAACAAGTTTAAACAACAAGAGGAAACAACAACAGGAAACAATAACAGGAAACAACCAGAGGAAACAAGAGGAAAAAACAACAGGAAAGAAGAGGAAACCACAACAGGAAACCAGAGGAAACAACAAGAGGAAACAACAAGGGGAAACAACAACAGGAAACAACAACAGGAAACAACGGGGGGGGGGGGGGCAGGGGGTGAAGAGCCGTTGGCCCTCAGGGGGCGGGGCTCCTGAACTTGATCTGGAGTCCGAGTCCTGAAGCTTCTTCTCCGAGCCGGACGGCGTGCCGAGACACGTCGTCCATCATCCCCCCCCCCCCCCCCCCCCCATCGGGCCACCGCCTGCTGCACATGAATATGCGGAGGTGTTATTCTATCATCACAACTCTGATTCCACCAGAGTCCTGCAGGAGGAACGTGTCACGGGACTTTAAACAAGGTCACGGAGAGAGGAGAGTGTCCTAGGATGAGGCCTAAAGGATAAGGAGGAAGGAAGGGAGGAAGGATGGATGGATCGAAGGAAAGAAAAGAGGAACGAAGGAAGGATGGAAGGAAGGAAGGAAGGAAGGAAGGATGGAAGGAAGGAAGGAAGGAAGGGGGTATTGTAGAGGGTAACATAGACTGGATTTATAGAGGGGGGGGGGGGGTTATAGAGGGGACAGAGATCATAAAGGTCATAACCAGCAGCACAGCGCCCTCCGGTGGGCGGGGAAGGTCATTCAGGTCAACGGGGAATCATTATTTTTAAAATAGTATCAAATAAAGAAATACAACAAATACAAATCTGTTACTAGTTTTTATTAATCAATATTATTTATTATTGTTGATCGATCAGCTGTTATTTATTATTAACTTTAGTTCTGAGAACAAAAATAAAATGGAGATATTCAGACAAAACCAGATTAGTCTCAGGTTTACACGTAAAACACGTCAATAATCTACAAGATTGAAATTCAGAATTTCAGAGGAAGAAAATCACAAATGATGAGATTGTTTTGTATATGTTGTTATGATCTTACTCCAGGTCAGCGTGACCTTCAGACGAGACACTGGGGGTCAGATCCACATAATAAAGAAGAATAAAGTCCCAAATGTACAGAAACAAATACTTAAATATTCTCTGAGATTAAAACGGAGAGAAAAACTAAATAATCTGTAGAATAAATTTAAATCATCTTGTTGTTTTGATGAAATAAAATGTCTGGAAATCGAGATGTGAAGATGTTTATTAATATTGATTCATATTAATACACGCCCCTCACTCCAATATTAAAGTATTTATATACTTGGTTCTTAATATTTATATTTTATACATTTAATACTTGATAAATGATACATTTGATATTATATATGTTGATTTAGTTTATCTGAAACAATAAGATGACATCATCTGTAAAGTGTGAATCAGCTGTAAGGGAATACAACATTTTATAATTTGAATCTATTCTCATAACACTGAACGTGTCAGTAACGTGTTCACGGAGAAATCTGCACGTGTTATTATATAGTGTTCTATACGAGCCATACAGGCCTGTGTGTGTGTGTGTGTGTGTGAGAGAGAGAGAGTCTGTGTGTGTGTATCTCTCTGTGTGTGTTTGTCGGCATCAGTCCACCTACAGATGGTCGGACTCTCGCTCGTCTGTCACACTCTGATTGGCTGCTGCTGGAACCTGACAGACACTTCACAGGATGACACACACACACACACACACACACACACACACACACACACACACACACACACACACACACACACACACACACACACACACACACACACACACACACACACACACACACACACACACACACACACACACACACACACACACACACACACACACACACACACAGCCTTTTTTCTGTTGCTCATAATAAAAGCAGATCCCCCCTCTCCTCTCCTCCCCCCTCAGGTTCATTTACTAAAGATGATTTAAAGAGTTGCCACCTCGTCTGTAACTACGTGTGAACCGACTCATTATGACGACTTCTATACGTCCATCGAGAGGAAGGGATGCACTCACTGGAACTAAGGAGAGGGAGAGAGAGAGGGAGGGAGAGAGAGAAAGGGGGGGAGAGAAAGAGGGAGAGAAGGAGAAATGGAGAGATGAGAGAGAGGGGGAGAAAGAGAGAGAGTCTATTCATGGAGAGCAGAGGTGTTTTACTTTTTACATTTTCACCTCCAACTAAAAGGTGAAAATTGCACCCTGGGGGTAACAGCTAATTGGGGGTTTGAGGGGGTAGTTCAGCCCTGTCTTCGTCTTTGGATCATTCCCAAAAACACTTTCATCAGAATCTGCTGCTGAGATCCATCGACCACGAAGGACGGATGAGGACCAGGACCAGGGGAAGGTCTAAGGGTTCCGGTCTGACCCCCCCCGGCGGGTCGATGTGAGCTTGTTTTACTTCTTCGTTCCTCTGCCAGAAGATGTAAAAAACATAATTATCGACAGATATTCGTCTTTCCGACGGTCATTGAACGCATCAAGCGTGGTAAAAATTGTGATGTTTGAATATTTAATTCTACATTTAAAAATAAACCGTTTACTTTAACCACATTCTATGAAAAGCATTACACCCTGAGCTCCTCAATGAAGCTATGACATCATGAAGAAGAGACCAGGTCATGTGACACAAGTCACAGAAACTTTGACTGAATTGCTGCAACGTGCGTGTTTATATTTTTAATAAAGCCAAAACAATAAATCATTATTCTAAAGGTGTTCCGGTCCTACCCACAAAACACCATTGCAGGTGCAGTACGGTCTTCCACCTGCAGGGGCGTGTTGGTGTAATTCCTCTCCCCGCCACAGGGGGGAGACAGAGGCCAGTGAAAGAACAACCCGCTTTTAGACTCAAGCTTTTATAAATACTTAATATTGTAAATACACAGTACCTGGAACAAAAAACAGTATGACGTCATGGCGTGTGAAGCCTCAGAGCGCCCCCTGGAGGCCGGCCGGCACATTACAGCAGAGAGAACCAGAAGAACTAACTATCTATATATATATATATAAAGTTACGTGACATCGGAGATTTTTACTTGAGAAACAGTGTCTTCCCCGTGGATCCCCGAGGACTCAAGCGCCAGTTGGGGTCCTGGTTCCAGGTCAAGTTAATACAGGGTGGACTAGGTCCAGAGGGTCCCTCTAGGGGCCTGGGGGGGGAGAAATCAGGTCCAGAGGGTCCCTCTAGGCCAGCAGGCACCAGGGGGTGAGGCCCTGGTCGCAGCCCAGCTGGGTGTTGATGACAGTGCACGGCGCTCCGCTGATGCTCAGCTCCGTCCTGGACTCCACCTGGTACTGGATGTTACTCAAGCCCCCTTCAGGGTCCACCTTGAACTGCTCCTAGGGAGGGAGGGAGGGAGGTTTCCATCCATCCATCCATATATATATATATATATATATATATATATATATGTGTGTGTGTGTCTTGTACCTGTTTCTGGGAGGCGACCCTCTTCTGGTCTCTCTTCCTCCAGGCCGAGTCGTGGATGTGGAGGAAGGTCTTGAACCCCGTGGTGATCCCACTCGGTCTGAAGAGCTGCGGAGAGCCAGAGGAACCAGAAGAACTCTTAGACCAGGTCTCACGGGGTCCTGGTCTCCGTCACAGACCAGGTCTGGCGGGTCCTACCTGCAGCTCGGCCTTCCTCAGCCGGCGGTAGAACTCGTCGTCCTCGCGGCCCCAACCCCAGAACCGGTTGGACATGCCGTTACACTGAGGAGGAGCAGACTGTGAGACAGCGCCCCCTGGTGGCTGGGCAGAGTCATTACACCACCCTGACACCATCAGATGGATCTCCTCCTCCTCCTCCTCCTCCTCCTCCTCCTCCTCCTCCTCCTCCTCCTCCTCCTCCTCCTCCTCCTCCTCCTACCTTGTGGTAGTGCTCCTTGGTGAGCAGCAGGATGCCGCCCACATAGGTCTTGTAGTGGTAGAGCGGGTGTAGCTCTGGCGACGCCACGTGGAACGGGCCCTCCTGGGGGAAGCCGTAGTTCAGCGCCGCGTTCAGGGGCATCAGGTCCACGTCGTGCATCGCCAGGTAGTCCGTGTCGTTGCCGCTCTCCAGGTAGCCCACGTTGATGAGCGACGCCCGGTTGAACCTGCGGAGGAGAAGGAGGGAGCAGAGCGTTGAAGGGGGGCGCATCGGGAGGCCGCTAAATGGGGCGGGGAGCAGAGGCTCCGGCCCCTCCTAACGGGGTCCTGGTCTCGATCATAGAGCAGAGGCTCAGCCCCCTCCTCACCTGTAGTGGTCCACCTGGTTGATGACGACGATCTTGTGGCGGATCTTCTTCTTGTTGAGGAAGTCGTGCATGAAGGGGACGAACACCAGCAGCTCGTCGAAGCGCTCCCTGAAGGGCACGATGAGCGCCAGCTTGTGAGGACCCCAGGAGGGGTCGTCCTCCGCAGGCACCTGAGCGGCGGCGGCGGGGCAGGGCGGCGCCGGCACCCGGGGGGGGCGGTGCTCCGCGGGCGCCGGCTCGGCGGAGCAGCCGAGCTGCAGCCAGAGCAGAGACACGAGCAGCAGCACCAGGCACAGCCCGAACAGCTTGTAGAGCGTACAGCGGCCAGACAGGAGCCTGGGGGCGGAGCCTCAGAAGGTCAACAACCAGGAGGGACAACAACAACAACAACCAGGCTGCAGTCAGGGGGAAGAAACAGGAAGTATCGACGGTCAGGTAACAAACACATCAGCACGATGTGGAGTTTAAGAGGAAGAGGTTTAAATGATATAAAAGATTAAACACGATCAATATGTTATTTATTAAAAAGATTTAAAGATGTTTTAATGTGTTGTACATGTTGTACTTGTGACTCATGGAGGTCACATGATGCTCACACATTATTTAAATTATTTTTAAAGTTCTTTAAAGTAACTTTACCTAAACATATTTACTTTATTTTAAGTAAAACAAAGCATTTAATAATAATACTAATACTAATACTAATAATAATAATAATAATTCAAACTTATATAGCGCTTTACTAAATACACACAGACGATGTAATTTAAAATATACATTAAATGCCCAAAGTCAAAGTTATTCTGTGAACTCAACAGCTTCATAAATTCTGCTCCTCTGGTGCTTTTATTGTGAAATCCAGAAGACTTCAGAGGAAACACGACGACAGAGTAAGACAACAAAAACAACAACAACAACAACAACAACAACAGGAAAACAAAAGCGGTAAACATGCTGTTTACCTCCTCTCCTCCTTGAAGTAGAGGACCGGCTTCCTCCTGGACGAGTGCATCATCTCCTCGCGCTCACAGACACCTACAGCCTCGCGTCCTCGTCTCCTCGGTGCGTCCTGCTCCCTAAGTCCTCACCGCCGCGGCGGCCTGGCGGCATGTTGAGTGTTAACACAACAGTAGCAACACGACTCCGTGTCGGCGGCTCGTCCGGTAACGGCGGCTCGTCCGGTGACGGCGGCTCGTCCGGTAACGGCGGCTCCTCCGGTAACGCGGCGCGCGGCTCCCGGTGAGACTGTCCACGTAGCGGATCACACGGCGGGGAAACAACTTGCGGCGGGTGATGTGCGAGCCTTTAGGAGTCCGAGTGGAAACAGTTCCGCTAGGAAAGGTTCCGGCTGTCACATCCGGTAAAAGGAATACATAGTTTCAAGGTTTATTCTCACCTAAAGCTATTATACTTTGATACTATTATACTTTATAATGATGTTGAAGATCAGTTCCAACATTCCGTAGTCCAGTAATATTCCTGTGGTATTTCCTATGTCTCCCAATACTTGTTTATTTAAATACAAGATACACAATATATGGATGTTTCTTAATTGTTATGTCACCGTCTCTTAACTGAGTTTCTTTTAACTTGTGTTTTTTGTTTGTAACTACTTGTTTCTTATGTTGCTGCCTGTGTAGCTCACCCTCTAAAATGGGATGTTTAATCTCAATGGTTAAATAATGGTTTAATAATAATACAAATATAAGATCCTTTATTAGTCCTACAAATAAATATAAATAGGAAATCAATAAAAACCGTAAAGAATCCACAATAACTGAAATTATATATATATATATATATATATATATATATATATATATATATACACTCCTTTCATGTCATGTGTTCTGCCTTAACCGTTTGATGTGTACATTATCTTCTGACTTAGTAATATTCAGAATAACATTTAGTATTGGACTTAAGTGAAATGTTGAAGTATTTGTACTTTACTAAGTATTTCCACTCGAGGATTACATTGTAGTTTTGTCAGCACCATTTTTATTGCACTTTAGGTGTTCAAAACTTACATAAAATCAATAAATTAAGATAGTACTATAATTTAAACTTCCAGCAGTAAAGAAAGTTAATAAAATGAACTCCGTTTGCAACATTAAAGAGAGGAACACATTATAACATCAATAATTATAATATATATATTACAACCTTTTTGGTGCTTTTAAGTATTTTATGTACTTATAATTGTGTATTTTGTAACCTTTTGACTGTAGGATTGATCATAGTACTTCTACACTGTGGAAATACTTCAGAGAATACAAATGAACAGATTCGGTCTCCAGTGTACCGAAGCCGTCGCCTTCCTTTGCCTGACGCATCTTTCATAATAAAACACAAACATGTGGAGAACAGTAAAAACAAAGACACCAGTCCTTCAAACCAAATGTGACAAAACTTTATTCAGAGTTTGAGACGGATTCACACGGACAGAAGAATTAAATTAAATCACAAAACCAACCGATTCCCACGCTAACCCCAAACAGTCAGAAACGTGAGCCCACCACAGAAGAAGAAGGGAAGAGGAAGTGGATCTCCAGTGAGGAACAGCCAGCCGAGGGACCTTTTCCTTTACTCAGCCACTCTGAAAGCCTAAATTGGACTTTTCCGAGTTGTGATTTTGTCCCGGAAGAGAAATAAAAGTGGCGTTCAGCCCGTTTCAGGCGCGGAGCCGTTGAACCGGTTCAGACCGGTTCCCCCAGCTGACGCTGAAGTTACAGGAATATGTGGACGTCCAGTTTCCACCGCGTCTAAAGAACTGTCGGTTGGCAGATTATTAAGATCATTATCAGTTGATTTTATCCTCTTTAAAGCGACGCTGGCTTTTAAATTAAATCACCGGCAGAAGATGTAAAGACTCTCCTGTCCAGTTTTTTTCTTCTCTTCAGAAACAAGCAGAAACGCCCGCTCCGGTTTCACGGAGACGCAACAAACCATTTTGCTCTTTTACTTTTTGTTTGCAGGATTTCTACTTTTAAGAAAATGTTCCACTTGAATGAGTTTACAGTTGAATCCAGATTGTAATTTTCTCGCGATCCAAATCTCTAGTGGCCAGTAACACACCATCGCCATGACAACCCCGGTGTAATAAATACAGGCGAGGAGACGCCGGAGACCACGATGATGTCGTCTTCAGGCCTCGAGGCTGATAAGCTCCGCCCCTCGTCTCCTCAGCAGGTTGATTTCCTCCCGACGGCAGCGACCTGCCAATCGGCAAGAACACACACTCTCTCACACACTCACACACTCTCACACACTCTCACACACTCTCACACACTCTCACACACTCTCCCCCAGATGAAGGGCTACACCAGCTTCTTGGCCTCGAAGAAGCTCTTCAGGTGTCTCATCTGCCAGATGCCGATGGCCACCAGGATGAGGGTCTGGACGATGGACCACCACAGGACCCTCTGGTTGGTGCTCTCGCTGGTCTGACGGAAACGCTCCTCGCGGTACTGAGGGAGGCAGACAGACAGGCAGTCAGAATAAAAACAAAAAAAGTTTACAAAAACCAAAAAGTTTAACGTTGTTTTTTTAATTGTCTTAAAAATTGGAAAGACGAAATACAAAGAAATATATTGAATAAATAAATGTCCAAACCTTAAATTGACTGAAACTCAATAAATACAAGTGGAGTAGAGTGGCGCTTCATGCACCTTTAACTCCACACATTTAAATAATTTAAACTCCTTTCGGTAGAAATTCAAATGTTTTGGAAATTAATGGAAAAATTAGAATAAAATAATTTAAACAAATATATTATGCTCCCCGTGACCTCTGTCTAACAGCCGGACTGACCCGCTGGTAGTTCTGCTCCTTCTGGATCTGGTCCACCTGCTCCACCAGCTGCCGGACTCTCAGCTGCAGCTCCGTCAGCTTGTCTTTGGCCGCGATCTCAGCGTAGTTGTTGGCGTGTTCCCCCACCTGGATGTCCAGGTGAACCCTCTGCAACACAACCAGGAGGCCATCTTACTAGATGATGTTCTCACGGTGCGTTCAGGCTCTGCTCAGTGAACATGAGCACTGGCTGAAGGTAAATGATAACATGCTCATGGTGCGTTCAGGCTCTGCTCAGTGAACACGAGTACTGGCTGAAGGTAAATAACATTCTTTGAATATTATTATTGGTTTATAAAAGTAAAACGGAAACTTTTGAACAAACAGAAAAAAATTATTCAGGAGAAAAGAGCAAATATTAGATCAACGATGAGGAAACATGCGTCTCCTCTACACAAGTGTCTCCATTAGACTCCTATCTCCTCTACACTAGTGTCCCCTTAAGACTAAGACTTGTGTCTCCTGTAGCCTCTGTAGGTGTCTCCTGTACCCTCGGTACGTGTCTCTTGTACCCTGGGTACGTGTCTCCTGTACCCTTGGTAGGTGTCTCCTCTACCCTCTGTAGGTGTCTCCTCTACCCTCTGTAGGTGTCTCCTCTACCCTCTGTACGCGTCTCCTGTACCCTCGGTAGGTGTCTCCTGTACCCTCATTAGGTGTCTCCTCTACTGTACCCTGGGTACGTGTCTCCTACCCTCTGTACGCGTCTCCTCTACTCTCGGTAGGTGTCTCCTGTACCCTCATTAGGTGTCTCCTGTACCCTCATTAGGTGTCTCCTCTGCCGTCGGTCGTGTCCTTACCAACATGCCTCCGGCGAACAGGGCGAACTTGGAGGAGTTGGAGTGGAGGCAGATCTGATGCTCTCCAGGTGTGTGCGACGTGAAGGTGAACCTCCCCTCAGAGCCGTACTGCCGGGACAGGATCACCTGCAGGGGACCGAGAGCCATTAGACGCACAGGGATGAGGATGAGGAAGATGATGGAGGCGATGAAGGAGCGGCGTGCTCACCTTGTCATCGGGGTCTTTGACCTCCACGAACATCCCCAGGCCCTGAGTGGCCGGCATGTACTCCTCCCTCTGCTTATCGTACAGCTGCGTCCGGTAGTTCCCTACAGGAGGCAAATACGCAAAGGTAAATATTGTAATTGTACTAAATCTTAAAAAGGTATATATTGTACTTGTACTACATCTGAAAAGGTAAATAATGTACTTATACTACATCTTAAAAGGTACATATTGTACTTATACTACATCTGAAAGGTAAATATTGGATTGTTACTGTGCTACATCTCAGAGGTACATATTGTGTGTGTGTGTGTGTGTGTGTGTGTGTGTGTGTTTACATACATGTGTGTGAGTGCGTGTTTGCATATACGCGTGTGTGTGTGTGTTTACACAGCTATGACGTCACACTACAGTTTGGACAGCAACGACAACTTACGCTAGTTAGCCGCATAGCTAACTAGCTCAAGTTGGTGAGCTAACGTTAGCATTAGCATTAGCCGGCAGACTTCCTCTCCGCCACTCACCGATGATCATCGTCTCGTCCGGGATCTCCTCGATGAAGCATTTCTTCTCCGTCTCTCCGATGTGGAAATACAGCGAGGACACGACGCTGTAGAAGACATTCAGGAGTAGAACCGACGACACACACGATCGCATCCTGACAGACACCATCTTCCTTCCTGCGGGGAGCGAGAGAGAGAGCAGAGCGACCCACTGCGCCTGCGCGGTGTCAGCAATGCCACGTAAACCCAGAGATGCATCTTGGCCAATCAGCGAGCCGCAAGAGGGCTCGGGTTGCGGCTTAAACCGCCACGGAAGTACATTTATATTACTGTAGGAAGTGATAAATGATCCATTAAAATTAATAACCCTGATAGTTTTAAATTTTTAAAATTTTAATAAGCAATATTTTTTTTATTTAATTGCAAAATTAAAAATATATCAAATAAATAACTTATTGTTGTGTTGATTTATCTTCCTATTTAATGATATACCCAAATTATGATGAATGTAAATAAAATGCATATTATGCACTGAGTAATTTGTTCACTCTAATGAGAGATGAAGTCCTCCCTTGTTGGAATAAAGCGACATAGATTTATTTAGGTATTGCAGTGTATGTAAACAGTGCAGGTACTTGCTTGTGTAATTCTATTAGCAGTTTATCTGAATTAGTCTGATTCTTATTTTGCCTGTGTGATGTCAATATGACTTTCAACAGATCTTTAAATGGGGAGAGCAACCACACATCAACCATATGCTACATTAAAGTGATGACAACATATTGCATTAATAGTTAGAATACAATGATATAATATGTATTATTCTGTGTAATTAGTATTTAATTTATGGTACTTAAATACCTATGATGATGTGAATATGTTTGCACTTGGTAAGTAAATATAGTTTTTTTTACATGTACATCATTATACACTGTCACTGTCAATAATTAAATCCTGCATGTGATTAATAAATATATACCTGTACATATTGTACATAATCATATAGTTTATAAAAATATCCAATAAAAAATATATATTTATTTGCAATATTTGTATTATGGATAACTTTTTTCTTTGTGTAGTATTACCACATACAGCCGCTCGAGGGCAGCAAACTAAACACGCTCCGATTGAACCCAGAAGAAGAAGAAGCACTTCCGCCCAAGCTGTTTCCATGGCAATCAGTCATGGCGCCGGGTAAGGTCCCTCACTCTTTTCGCTTAATATACGATTTCTAACGGTTTAGACGTAACATAATTGATTCTAAGTTGTATTTAAAATGATTTACTGGTGCGACAGTAAACCATGTGACCGGAAACGAAGTTAGCCGACGTTAGCTTCGAATAAAGGTCCGTGTTAGACACTTTACCGTAAAGTCGACACGTTGACGCAAATTCACTTCTTTTAGTAATATAAGAAGTTACTGCTTCCAAAATGTTCAAGTATGAAATTATAAGAAAAGGTTCCCAACGCAGTAACAATATACATTGTTCTGAATACTACTACTTTCACATTGTTAGCTTTATTATTATAGAATATTAACTTATTTTCTTCCATACTTGTACAAGTACTTCCATTAAATACATCTGTGTATACAATATATAACATCTGATGTAAGGCATTGATGTACTCCTACTATAGTAATCATAAAGATGCATCTTCTTCACCTTGAAAGCCATTGTTTATACTTTTTTTAAACTTTTGCCATTGAATGAAACTACAATTAAAACATATTTAGTGATGCAAACAAAGTGGTTAAATCATTTCTTGTGTTGTTATGTATTTTTATTTATTACTTCTAATTTATTTAATTTTCATCTTCATCTCTACAGGGAGCCAACCGATTGTATCCTTCACAGGAGACGTGTGTGTGCGTGTGTGTGCGTGTGTGTGCGTGTGTGCGTGTGTGCGTGTGTGTGTGTGTGTGTGTGTGTGTGTTGCCTCTGTTGTCCTTGACCTGGTGCTCCTCAGCTGTGTGTGTGCATGTGTGTGTTGCCTCTGTTGTCCTTGACCCGGTGCTCCTCAGCAGTGTGTGTGAGTGTGTGTGTGTGTGTGTGTGTGTTGCCTGTTGTCTTTGACCCGGTGCTCCTCAGCAGTGTGTGTGTGTGTGTGTGTGTGTTGCCTCTGTTGTCCTTGACCCGGTGCTCCTCAGCTGTCCTCAACTCCTCTGCAGGTCCTCTTCTACCTGAACAACTGGTACTTTGCTGCCTTCTACCTGGCAGAGATCCTGATGTTCATCTACAAAGGTCTGAGCCACCAGGATCAGAGACAAATACAACCTCAAATCACAGATCTGCAGGAAGAAATAACACGTCTTACAGGGCATTGTATTGACTTCCTAGTGTATCGAAGTAGGACTGATATTTTTATCCCAAACATGAGTTCAAACTAGTTAAAAGTTTGAGTTTTTACCTTTAAAACTATCAACATGAGAACATTGACGACACAAAGAACATTCCAAACATTGGGAACAATTTTTGATTTTATTTATGCACAAAGTAGAAAACAAAGTATTAAACAAAGTAGAGGTGAAGTACTGTGGCAGTGAAGTGAACATCGTGACTACAGCTCAGAACCCGATGACAGAATCATCTCCGTCAGATGTCCCTGTGACTCCTCCCCCTGCAGGCGTCCTGCTCCCCTACCCGGCCGATAACCTGGTTCTGGACGTGGTTCTGCTGGCGCTGTTCCTCGGGCTGGAGACGCTGCGGCTTTTCTACGGTGAGCGGCTCGTTTTACAAATTTGGAATTAACCTGAATTAAAGAACGACCCACAGATGTTTATCTCGTTTAGATGAAACTCCTTCAACCTCAGGGCTCAGACGTCATGGGAAACACGGAAAAGTCATGGAATTAAAATGTATATTTACAGGCTGGTTTCAAGAAATCCAAAAGTCATGGAAATTTTGTTATATTCACCTTCATTTACGCCGAGATTTAAATAATTAATACAACGTGTTCTCACTTTCATTTCATGCACGGAAAGAAGAAAAAAATATTGGTCATGGAAATCTGGTTTAAAGTCCTGGACACCGATTGGTCAGCATATGAATTAACCTGTTCACTGGTCATGTGGATGAACCTGTTCATTGGACCTGTGGATGAACGTGTTCATTGGTCATGTGGATGAACCTGTTCATTGGTCATGTGGATGACCCCAGCTCTTTCTAACTGGCTGAGTGAGGCATGTGGTGGTTCTAGGTGTGTGAGTGTGTTGTGGTTCTCCAGGCTGGAAGGGGAACCTGAGTGAGCGCCCCCTGGCGTCCTGCGCGGCGCTCATGGTCCTCCTGCCCTGCGCCGCGCTGGCCGTCTACTTCCTGCTGCTGCAGACTTTCGTCCTGCGGCTGGAGTTCCTCCTCAGCGCCGGCCTGCTCTGCTTCTACGGCCTGGAGCTGCTGCTGGGCCTCCTCGCTGTGGCGGCCTTCTCCAGGTGGGCGGGTCCTGAAGGATTTTGCTGGGTCCTGAAGGATTTTGCTGGGCCCTGAAGGGTTCTGGAGGGTCCTGAAGGGTCCTGCAGGGTCCTGGGGCTCTGACGTGGAGGTTCTCATTCCAATAATTATCTTTTATATTTAAATTCATGCCTAAATTGTTTCTGGTTTCTTCTCATAGGTCCAAAGTCTACTGAAGAAGACACAAGTTTGACTTCACCTAAATCAGAGAGGAAACAACCGTGTAAATAAAAAAAACATATTTTCATATTAAAATCTTAATCTTTCATACAAACTGTTCGTATCAAGATGAGAAAGTTCTGTAAATAAAACTGAACTTTATGACATTTAATATGAATTCACAAGTTGAAAAAGAAGAGGAAGAAATCGATGAAGAGTAATAACTGTGTCACCACGCGGGGCTCCAGGCGACCAGCGGCACCAGGCAGAGCGTCTGGACCACAACGCACCAGAAGATCCACCGGCTGGTGGAGGACTGGATCCAATGCACCTCCTTCAGTCTGAGCTGGGAGCCAATCAGATGAGCAGAGGGTCAACACACACCCACGCACACGCACACGCACACGCACACGCACACGCACACGCACACGCACACACCCTGTAGTAGTCCTGGTCGTTCTGGATGTGGTAGACCTGCTCTGTCAGCCTCCGGACCCTCAGCTGCAGCTCCATCAGCTTGTCCTCGATGGCGATCTGGGCGTAGTTGTTGGTGCGGTCGCCCACTCGCAGGTCGAGGTGCAGCGCCTTGGGGACGCAACAGGAAGTGGGTGAGGAGGGGCGAGCGCCGCGTCTCCGGGCAACAGGAGCTGAGGACGAGCGGCCGCTCACCAGCGCGCCTCCGGCCACCAGGGGGCGCCGTGTCGAGTTCGAGCGCAGGCAGATCCGATGGTTTCCTGTCCGCCGGGACGTGAAGGAGAAGTTTCCCTCTGGGCCGCCAGAGCCAGACAGAAACACCTGTGGATTCACTCAGGTGACGACGCGTTTCGTGCGAGGTCGTGTGCGTGAACGTCGTTCTGCGGGTCGCAGGTGTTTCTGAGTTATCTCGCCCGGAGGCTCATGGCTCAGGTGAACAGACACACCCGTGGGGGAGGGGCTTGTGATACCCGCTCCACCGCGACGTGTCATCAGGACCAACCTGCTCGTCGGGATCTGTGGCCAGGACGTTCACCTCCAGGTCCGGATGGACCGGCAGGTACCGGTCCCTCTGCTCATTGTACAGCCGCGTCCAATACACACCTGAGAGACAGTGTGTTACTGCGTGTCCCGAGACACCGCTACACCTGTAGTCAGGAGACGCTTCACTTGTGTTTTAATCAATGTGTGGAGTCTTTGGTAATACTAGACTAGTTTATCATGGTTATTCGTGTTTTCAAGAAGAAGTGATTGTTTCCATTCATTAAGTATTCATCTTTTTAATTAACATTTCTGGTTGTAGCTTCTGCTATGTGAGTTTTTGTTGCTTTTCTCTTTTGGATTGTGAGATGTAAAGAAACAAACTCGGCTCCAAACACATAACCAAAACGCATAAATAGTGTAGAAACAATGCTCAATGTTTAAGTAGACGTTAGAGCGCAATAATCACAAAGTAACCCACATTTAGAGGCGCTAAATAACAGTAATAATGTTTACAAATATATGTCACTTCAATAGCTCTCTGTGAAGCAGTGTTCCAGTGTTGAGCTTTTATTGTGCAGGAGAAAACGTAACAAGGAAATAGGAAACGTTTAGAGAGTGTCTGTAAATAAATAAATAAAGTAGTTATAGTTGTATTACTATTATGAAGTATAAACATAACTCTCAGCTCCACAGTAACGCTACATAACAGGAATACTGTTTAATTATAGTATATTGAGTCACTTTAACATCTCTGCCGCAGACACTCTCCTCTCGTCCCTGTCTTCATCTCTTGATTCGCTTTGTCCTATTAAGACGCGACAGGTTCGCAAATCCTCTCCGGCTCCCTGGTTGTCCGACTCGGTGCGTGCCGAGAGAGCCAACTTGCGAGCGACGGAAAGGAAATGGCGCAAATCGAATCAAGCGGAAGACCTGCTCTGCTATCAATCTCTTCTCTCCTCCTTCTCTGCCTCTATCTCTGCAGCCAAAAGCTCTTTCTACTTTCTTTCTTCTCTAACCCCAAAAAACTCTTCTCTATCTTTTCCAACCTCCTTGATCCCCCGAGTCCCCCTCCTCCTTCCTCCCTTTTGCCGAGCCACTTTGTCGACTACTTTACAAACAAGATAGACGACATACACTCCTCCTTTACTAATCCATCCTCTATCACTTCACCTACACCAACTCCTTCATCCCCCTCTCTTTCCTTGTTTACCCCCCTGTCTCCTAGTCAAGTTCTTAGCTTGGTGACCTCTGCTCGACCGACCACCTGCGCCCTTGACCCCGTCCCGTCTCACATCCTCCAGGCTGTTGCTCCTGACCTTCTGACCTTTCTCACCCATCTTATTAACAGCTCCCTCTCAACTGGCTGTTTCCCCAACTCTCTGAAGGAGGCGAGAGTCAACCCTCTCCTGAAGAAACCCACGCTCGACCCGTCTGAAGTCAGCAACTACAGACCGGTCTCTCTTCTTCCCTTTCTTTCCAAAACTCTGGAGCGAGCTATCTTTAACCAAGTGTCCTCCTATCTCCACAGCAACAACCTTCTTGACCCCCACCAGTCTGGATTCAAGGCCGGCCACTCAACAGAGACTGCCCTCCTTGCTGTCTCTGAGCAGCCTCACTCTGCTAGAGCAGCCTCTCTCTCCTCTGTCCTTATCCTTCTAGACCTTTCTGCTGCATTTGACACCGTGAACCACCAGATCCTTCTCTCTTCTCTTCAGGACCTGGGGATCTCAGGCACACCACTCGCTCTTTTCTCTTCCTACCTCACCGACCGCACTTACCGGGTAACTTGGAGAGGATCTGTATCTGATCCTTGTCCTCTCACTACTGGGGTTCCTCAAGGCTCCGTCCTGGGTCCCCTCCTCTTCCTCTCACAACTGGGGTTCCTCAAGGCTCCGTCCTGGGTCCCCTCCTCTTCTCTCTGTACACCAATTCTCTCGGCTCTGTCATTCGTTCGCATGGCTTCTCCTACCATAGCTATGCCGATGACACCCAACTGATCTTCTCGTTCCCACCGTCCGAAACACAGGTGGCGGCGCGAATCTCTGCCTGCCTGACTGACATCTCTCAGTGGATGTCTGCACACCACCTGAAGATCAACCCTGACAAGACCGAGCTCCTGTTCCTACCAGGGAAAGGTTCCCCCACTCATGACCTGACTACCACCTTCAACAGCTCCGTGTTGGCCCCTACCCTGACTGCCAGGAGCCTCGGCGTGACGCTAGACAGTCAACTCTCCCTGACGGCCAACATCGCTGCGACATTGCGTTCCTGTAGGTACATGCTGCACAACATCTGGAGAATACAACCTCTTCTTACCCAGAAGGCGGCGCAGGTTCTGGTCCAGGCTCTGGTCATTTCACGCCTTGACTACTGCAACTCCCTTCTGGCTGGTCTACCTGCTAAGGCCATCCGGCTTCTGCAGCTCATCCAGAATGCAGCAGCTCGACTGGTCTTCATCCTCCCGAAATTCACCCACACCACTCCGCTCCTCCGCTCTCTTCACTGGCTACCGGTGGCGGCCCGCATCCGCTTCAAAACATTGGTTCTGGCGTACCGTGCTCTGAACGGATCGGGCCCCGTCTACATCCGGGATGTGGTCACACAGTACACCCCGGCACGTTCGCTCCGCTCGGCAACAGCCAACCGACTTGTGACTCCGTCACCTCGAGCTAATCCCTCTACATCCAGACTGTTTTCTGTCCTGGCTCCTCAGTGGTGGAACGAGCTCCCCACTGACATCAGGACAGCAGAAAGTCTCTACATCTTCCGCCGAAAACTGAAAACGCACCTTTTCCGACTATATCTGGATTAATCACAGACTTGCACTTTGGTAGCACTTGAATGGCTTTTATTATGGTACTTTTGTAGTTTGACTATGTTGAGGAAATGTTACTTTCTGTATTCTTGTTGTTCTTAGTTTGTACTCTAGGTTGAAATGCACTTATTGTAAGTCGCTTTGGATAAAAGCGTCTGCTAAATGACATGTAATGTAATGTAATGTACTAGGAAACAGTGTTCCAGTGTTGAGTTTTTAGTGTGAAGGGCAACCCGGAACAAGGAAAAGAGGAAGCAGGAATGCGTGAGGAAGTTTCTCTAAGTTGTTGTTGTTTATCTCGTCCAACTGACGACTGGGAGCCGGGATCCCGGTAAACACTCACCCACGAGCCTCGTCCGGCTCGGGAGGTTCTCCGTGAAGCACACGCGCTCGTTGTCGGCCACGCGTAGGAACACAGAGGACGCGAGACCGCATAGCGCGCTCAGGAGCGCGAGCGTCAACATGTTGTTCTGACAAGGACGTCTTCAAGCTGCTACGGCGCATGCGCAGACAGAGGCGCCGCTTGGGGGTTGTAGTTCTTTCGTTGCTGTTTCTGCGCTTCAGGATAAACACGGTGCTTTGATCGATCTGGTTATTGATTAGTTATGATAGATAAGATTAGTTATTGATGTGGTTATTTCAAATGTTTTATTTAACATTATACCTACATTGTTCTGTAATGCACTTCATTCTCTTGATCCTGAAAGCCTCAGTCCCTGTAGACTTAAGACCCCAAAGGCCTCGGACCCATATATATATATATATATATATATATATATATATATATATATATATATATATATATATATATATATTATACTATAATCTAATTTAAGATGAGACATGATAATTTATAATGTAATACATGATATAATATATCTGTTAGTGCCACCCCTGGTAATAATAATAAGTGAGGAACCTCATTTCAAGTTTATTAAATAACAATAATAATAAACTGGGCGCTCATCCAGATATTGAACTCTGGTCTGAACATGTTCATCATCTTTATTATGAATCAGTCTTTATTCTGTCCACTGGGACACGAAGTGAAAACAGAATCAATAATCAATAAACATCCAGATATGCTTGAGCCGTTCAGCTGCACCACCAGCAGGGGGCAGTGCAGCTCCACCAACTAGAGCTGCGAGGTCCGCTTCATCAGCAGCAACCGAGGAAGACGAGGGAAAGAGAGAGGAAGAAGAGGGTAAAGGATGGAAAGAGGAAGAGTAAGAGGCTAAGAGAAAGGATAAAGAGGAGAAGGAGGGAGAGGAGGTGGGTAAAAGGTAGAAATAAGAGGAGGAAGCGGAAGAGGAGTGTAAAAGATAGCAAGAAAAGGAGGAAGAGGGAAAGGAAGAGGGAGAAGAAAAGGCAGAGCAAGAGAGAAGAGGGAGAGAAAAGAGGAGGAAGAGGAAGGGGGGAATGATGTGAGAACTGGGAAGAGGGGAGGAAAGAAAGAGGAAGAGGACGACTAATTCAATGCTTGATTAATAATTAAATGATTGTTTGTTTGAAATGTTTTTACTTTAAGTCATTAAAGATTAAACATGTCCACTAGAACCGTAACGAGGCCCCACCGGCCAATCAGAAGAGGAGCTGCCTAACGAGTGGCAGGAGGCGGGGCTTCCAGGAGGCGGGGCTTCCAGGAGGTGGGGCTTCTAGGAGGTTGGGCTTCCAGGAGGCGGGGCTTCCAGGTGACAGGTGGGCGGCGACTCCTTCTCAGCTGGTTGACAGAGCAGAATATGATGACTTACTTTGTGGGTTCAGATGAATAAAGATCAAACACTTTATGAGGTCTGAGAATAATACAGCAAGGAGTCAAGGGAAGGAGCCTGAAAGTAGAGAGGTGAGGAGGCGAGAGCGGATGAGTCATAGGTGAGGAGTCAGAAGGGAGGAAATGAGAGGGGAGGAGTCAGAGGTGAGGAGCTGAGAGGGGAGGAGTCAGATGCTAAAAGGGAAGAACATGTGTACTCTTGTTCCTCTCTTCATATACTGATATCATGTACTCTCTGAAGTACTTTGTGTACTTTCTCCGGGACACGGTTCTACTCTTTGCTTCACGTGGTCAGAGTTAAACTTAAAGGTTTTACTCCAGAGACGAGTCCACACGGCGCGAACATGAACACATGACGCTCTGACGCCTCTGGGTGGCACTGCAGCAACGCCGAGCAGCCGGGAGACGCAGAGAGAGAAACTGCATCTTTCATAAAAAGAGGAGGGGGAGGGGGAGGGGGGGAGAAGGAGAGCATCCATAATGTATGTGCCACGGAGCAGCAGTGGAGGAAGATGAGTATTTACAGGCGATGATACTGATGACACAGAGGCCGACGCCCACGTGACCCGACACCTTATAGTCTGAACAGGTGGCGGAGTGTCAGCCAATCAGAGGCCAGGGAATAGTTCACCCGACTCCGCCGCTTGAAATGGAATAAAAGAATAAAAAAGATAAGAAATGAAAGAATAATAGAAATAAAAAGGTGTGAGAGACTTTTATCTCAGGTAACACTTCCTCAGGCTCAAAGAGGAGGAGGAGGAGGAAGAGGAGGAGGAGGAGGAGGAGGAGGAGGAGGAGGAAGAGAAGAAGAAGGAGGAGGACGAAGAAAAAGAAGAGGAGGAAGAGGTGTGGCAGGAAGAGGACAAGGAGGAGGAATAATAGGATGGGTCGCAAGTGTGTGTTTGTGTGTGTGTGTGTGTATGTGTGTGTGTGAGTGTGTGTTTGTGTGTGTGTGTGTGTGTGAATGTGTGGGTGTACCTTTGCGAGTGTGTGTAAGTTTGTGAGTGTGTGTGTATGTGTGTATATGTGTGTGTGTGTAAGTTTGTGAGTGTGTGTGTAAGTGTGCGTGTGTGTATGTGTGTGTGCGTGGGTAGACCAACAGGAGGACCTTTATTGTGTTAAATGTATTATGTGTCTGTCTCTTTAAGGTCGAGCCGGTGATGTAATCAATAATAACGGATCATCAATTCTGAAATGATTTAATTGAAGGTCGTTAATCTGAAGACTCGTTTAAAGCTACACGTTGCCCTCAGAGGGAAACACTTTCAAAATAAAACAGTAACGAGCATTAAAATCATAAAACATTCTGAGAGCAATACAATTAAACATATGTTGTATATATTATTGATCTATGTGGATCCCTATTGATCTATGAAGTATGAAAAATAAAACGGAGATGTTACTCTGTAGTTATGAGTTAAATCGAAGTGTGTGTGTCATCAGATGTATTTAAGTTAAAGTCATTCATTATAATAATAACAATAATAATAATAATAATACTAAGAGTCAGACCTTCTTCCAGGTGGAGTGAGACGTTAATTAGATGATTGTTCCTGAAGTTAATTGTTTTGGGGATTTGGTTCCCACAGAGAAGGAAGATGACGTTCTATATTTAGACTCAGGCTAAGGAGAGCTCCACCAGAGCAATGCATTGTGGGAGTCACGGGACAGGAAGTGCAGGGCACATCATAACTTTATGAGATTTAGATCATCCTACAGGAGCAGTTTCCTCCAAGTTAGGTTTAAACTACTAAACCACTAATTAGGTTTAAACTACTAAACCACTAGTTAGGTTTACACTACTAAACTACTAGTTAGGTCTAAACTACTAGTTAGGTTTAAACTACTAAACCACTAGTTAGGTTTACACTACTAAACTACTAGTTAGGTCGAAACTACTAGTTAGGTTTAAACTACTAAACTACTAGTTAGGTTTAAACTACTAAAGCACTAGTTAGGTTTAAACTACTAAACTACTAGTTAGGTTTAAACTACTAAACCACTAGTTAGGTTTAAACTACTAAACCACTAGTTAGGTTTAGTAAACTACTCACTAGGTCACGGTGGTTTCTCCTCGTCTTCTTTTATTTTCTATTTATAAACGTCTCCGATTGGAAAACATTGATGGGAATTATTGTCCGTCTCTTCCTGCTGCGGACGAGTTGTCACAACAAGGCCGCGTGTGTGTGTTTCCATGTGTGTGTGTGTGTGTGTGTGTGCAGCTCCCCTCTGAGTCATATAAGTGGATCTCTAAATATCTGCCATCTCTGGTCTCATTTCCCGCCGCGGCGCGGCGTCCCGATCCAAGCGGCGGCGCCGGTGGGAAACAGACGTTCCCGATAATTTGAGCCATTAACGCGGCGCGGCGTTCCTGCTGAGGACGTTATTGCACGGCGCTCTGCACGCGGCGCTCCGCTCGCATTATACGGCGAGCGCCGTCTCGTGATTGTTATGGGATTCAATCAGAGGAGCGGGACACGGCGCTCTGCTAGCGCGCTAACGGCCGCCGTAGAAGCTTCGCACCGTGTTGTTATGGGAACGATAAAAAGGAAAACAGCAACGTGGAAACGGGAACGCCAGTTCTACATATTCTGAAGTCAAACGGCATCGATCGTCGTCCGGGCGAAGAGGAGGAGGAGGAAGAGGAGCAGGAAGAGGAGCAGGAAGAGGAGCAGGAAGAGGAGGAGGTTGGATCCCCTTTAGTTCCCGGCTTCAGTGACTAATGACCTCACATCACTTCATCTATGACCTTAACTCAGACTACCAGAAGGCTGCAACACCAGACCAGGAGACAAGGGATGAGGAGATGAGGAGACCAGGTGATGATGAGATAAGGAGACCAGGGGATGAGGAGACCAGGGGATGAGGAGATGAGGAGATGAGGAGACCAGGGGATGAGTAGATGAGGAGATGAGGAGACCAGGGGATGAGTAGATGAGGAGACCAGGGGATGAGGTGATGAGGACACCAGGGGATGAGGTGATGAGGAGACCAGGGGATGAGGAGATGAGGAGACCAGGGGATGAGGAGATAAGGAGACCAGGGGATGAGGAGACCAGGGGATGAGGAGATGAGGAGATGAGGAGACCAGGGGATGAGTAGATGAGGAGACCAGGGGATGAGGTGATGAGGACACCAGGGGATGAGGAGACCAGGGGATGAGGAGATGAGGAGATTAGGGCATGAGGAGCTGTCAGTGTGTGTTTTCCCCCTGGAGGAAGCTTGTTATCTTTCCTTTGCTCATGAATGAGTTTAACGCTTTTCTATCACACCGTTTTTAAAGCATCTTTAAACTCGTTGTAGCATCTCAACAGACCAGTCCATTAAGTCCATTAAGTCCATTAAGCCCATTAAGCCCATTAAATCCATTAAGCCCATTAGCTCCATTAGGCCCGTTAAGTCCATTTTATTTATACAGGTCTATATCACAAATCACATATTTAGTTTTTACATCCTCCTCGCCTCGTCTACTTTAGACGATCAGCCAAGAATACACTTTCAATGTGTTGGAGAGAAACAAGCCATTCATTTGATATGTATGTATATATGAAATGCAAAAAATGAAAATATATACATAAAGTATTTTTTATTTTAAAATATTTTTTTTTTTTTATTTTAAAATAAATAAATATCTATATTCAATTGTATAATTTTAATTTAATTTTATTAAAATTATTTTTATAGAAAATAAATAAATATGTGTATGTATTATATTTATATACTGTATATTATTTTAGATTTTTCTAAAAAAGTTAATATATTTATTACATTTTCTATTTGTGATTAAATAATATATATATATATACATACAGTATATGAATATATATATATATATATATATATATAGTATATATCTAAAAATATATTTTTACAAGAATATTTTCTTACAAAAGCGAGAAAAATTTGGATTTTTTTAACATCTCATATAAGAGCGTGAACCAATTACATCGTGAGGATCAGGTTTTATTCAGATTTTGAGCTTCTTCTTCTTCTTCTTCTTCTTCTTCTTCTTCTTCTTCTTCTCCTTCTCCTTCTCCTTCTCCTTCTCCTTCTCCTCCTCCTCCTCCTCCTCCTCCTCCTCCTCCTCCTCCTCCTCCTCCTCCCCGGCTGGTTTCCTGTGCGGCGGCGTCCTCCCCTGAGGGCGGTGGATCCACGCCGCCTCCTCCGTCACTCACATGTACGGCGGCTCCAGAGCGTCTCCACCTCCTCTCCATCTTTATGATATTCTGTCCATCCGTCTGGTGGACGTCTCTGGGGACGAAGACGAGGAAGAATAGCACGGAATATGAAAATAGAAGAAAAAGTTTCTCAGACTTTAAAATAAAATAATCCACCATTATTATGTAATGTCACCTGTGTATATATATATATATATATATATATATATATATATATATATATATATATATATATATATATATATATATTTAACTCGCGCTGTGGTCCTTTAAAGGAGCTTTTCTAATGTTTACACACACACACACACACACACACACACACATACACGCACACGCACACACACGCGCACACACACACACACACACACACACACATGTCTCTGTCAATAAGTGATATGTCCCGTCAGTGTTTTTCTTGAAGTTATAATAATTCAGGACGACTTGGAGCCTCAAAGTTTCTTCTTCTTCTCTCGTCTTCACGTCTCAACTCGTCTTCCTCGCTTCACTCTCTGAATATTTAAAGGGAACTTCACAGGAGACGATGAAGGTGAGAGGGGCCGCCGCAGATTAAACAGAAAGCATTAAAACACGTTAACATCAGGTGAGTTCACAAAGTTCCTCTTCTCTGGTCCTGTCTTTAAACGCCTCGGGAGAGGAAGAGTTGGAATGAGGTCAGAGAACAAAGAACACTCCTATTGTTCTGCCTAAGAACAGGAAACAGGAAGTGAGATACTAAAGGGTCCTAGACTATATGACCTGGAAGGAGACCAGGATGAGGAGATGAGGAGAGAAGGGGATGGGATGAGGAGACCAGGGGATGAGGAAACCAAGAGATGAAGAGATGAGTAGACCAGGGGATGAAGGAGACAAGGGGATGAGGAGACCAGGAGACAAGGGGATGAGCAGACCAAGGGATGAGGAGACTATAGGAGATGAAGAGATGAGGAGACCAGGGGATGAGGAGACCAGGAGACAAGGGGGTCCGGCCCCCCCTGGATCTCAAAGGTTTTCCATCTGAAGGAGACACAGGTTTATTTTTCTGTAGAGGGGGAAATGTCAGCTTCCCCAGAAGGAGGGATGATCTTTAGAGAGGGGGCGGGGCATCCACAGGCCACGCCCCCATCTGTACAAGGTCAGGGGTCAGATACCCACTCCCCTGCTGAAAGCCCACACAACCTGATCCTCTGGTCCACACCTCGACTTCGGTTCATTTATACACAAAAAAATCTAAATAGTAAAATATATATAATAAATTAAAATATAAATAAAAAAAATAAAAAATAAAATATAAATAATGAAATATGAACAATAAAAACAAATATTAAAATACAAATAATAAAATATAAAAAAAAATATGAATAATAAAATAGGGTTAAAGGAGGGAATACAGACATCTGGAGACCAGGGAACAAGGAAATTAAGAGAGAAGGAGACAAGGAGACTAGGACATGACCTCATGATTTGGCTTCTCTCTTGAGGAATCAAACGCCAACGCAGAAGATCAAAGGATGTGAGAGCCTTAAATATGAGCTCCCTGTAAGGTTGTGAGGGTCTGTGCTTTATTAAATATGATCGGTCTGAAGGGCCGTGTGCAAAACTCCACCTCTTACATAACATCATAGAATCCACTAAACCTCAATTAAACCCACCAAGCTTCATCCAATGACACCTTCATCACCTTCATCACCTTCATCACCTTCATCACCTTCATCACCTTCATCCCCATGCAGAGACACCGAGAGCAGGTACACCTGCACCGGGGCAGAGGAGTGGTTATAGGACGCACCTTGTCTCCTCGTCTCCTCGCCTCCTCATCTCCTCGTCTCCTTGCCTCCTCGTCTCCTCGCCTCCTCTACCTGAGTTGATGCTTTCTGAGGGTTTTGTTTTTTATTATTTCTTCGCCTGTGTTCTCCTCCCAGGAGACGGAGCTCTGAGGGTCTGTCAGGGGAGTTTAGGAGACACGCACACGCACAGAGTCACACGCACGTACACACAGAGTGACACACACGTACGCTCACACACACACACACACAGATTGACACACACACAAAGTGACACACACACAGACATACACATACTCACATATACACACACAAACACACATACACACATACTCACTCTCTCTGTTCTTCGTGTCTTTTTAAACTCTTTCTTTCTCTTTAAGTCTTCGTGATGTTTTAATGTTTTAATTCTTTTCTCAGTCCTGATCTCCTGTGAGTTTGAATTTGTTTTAAATCATAATTAAACATCCTGATTGATCGTGAATCAAAGTGATCGGTGTTCTTCACTGAAGAGGAGGAGGCGCCCTGAAATGTGCTCCTCGTCTCCTCCCCCCCTGGTCTCCTCAACAACTCGTCTCCTCCTCCCCTGGTCTCCTCATGTCCTTGTCTCCTCATCTCTTCCTCCTCTCCTCATACCCTTGTCTATTAATCTCCTTGTCTCCTTGTCTCTTTAGCTCCTTGTCTCCTCTCCTTCTCTCTTCCATGTTTATTCTTTTGATTATTTAATTTGGTTTATTGTTGTCCACCTTAAGTCACATTCCTAATGAACCGACTGGTCCTGGTCCTGGTCTTGGTCCTGGTCTTGGTCCTGGTCCTGATCCTGGTCTTGATGCTCCTCCTCCTGACAGTCCGATGACTTGAGATATTTATTAATTTCTCCACAACTTTCCTCTAAATCGGCTCTACATCCCTAACAAGTTTTCCCCCGTTTCAGCTCCAGGATCTTCAAACGGACCTAGAACCACGTTGAGGTCCAGTCCCATGAAGTGGGTCCAGGTCTGGGGGCCTGGAGGCCTGGGTCTGGGCCCTGGGGGTCCAGGTCTTCATAAATACAACAGAAATCTCAACAGAAATCAAAAGAATATTTCACGGCGGCGGTCCGGTCCGGTGCCGACCCGCTCGGCTCCGTCACAGGAAATCGTCGTCCTGTAATAGTTTTTTAATGAGTTTGTGGAATGCACTCTGGTGACGGTCTAATAAAGGACTCGGGCTGAATAATGAATAAGAGAGGCAGCGCTAATGAAAAGATGAGGAGGCATTCCTGAGGGGGGGGGGGGGGGAGTTGAAAGAGAGGCCCAATTAATCTTCATGTGCTTACAGGAGAAATGAAACAAACACAGGAAAAGAAAGAAGGATGAGCAAGAGAATGGTGGTTAGATGAGGAGGGGGAGGGGGGGGAGACCTGAGGAGCTGAGATCCCTTTAATGATTTCACTGAAGGACGGAAAAGAAAAGGAATCAAGTCATCTCTAGGAAACTTCAGAGAAACACCCCCCAGAAACTAGGAGACGAGGAAAGGAAACATCTTGATGTTGGGAAGGGGATGCGAAGATAAGGAAGGACAGAAGCAGTATCACAACATTTATCCCTAATTCCTCCTTTTCTCTCTCTCTCTCTCTCTCCTCTCTCTCCCTCTCGCTCTCTCTCCCTCTCTCTATATCCCTGACACCTTCTTTCTCGCTTAAAGAACAAGTAAAGAAGAAGTAGGAAAGAGCGATAGGAAGTATTACAGTAAAGAAAGAAGGACCACCAAGGGAGGAGGGGTCGGGAAGGAGTAGAGGACTCATGTTGAATAAGGAAAGGAGATAGAAGGAGGAATAGAAAGGAAACAGTCTGAGCAGAACCATAGGAGGTAAGGAAGCGAAGGAGGAGACACAGAGGATACCAAGGAAATAAATCAGAAAGGAAGGAAAGGAATGAGGAGGTAGGGAAGGAAAAGAATGACACGTAATGAAAAAGCAAAGACTTGAAGACGGAGTCAAACTTTCCTCCCGGAGAGTTTTACTTTCATTTCTCGGGGCGGCGATTAAACCGTAATGATGGCAGGGGGGGGGGGGGGGGGGGGGGGGATTAGCGAGGAGGTTATCACGCCCAGGTGGAGGATCACCTCATTTACATAAACCGCCACTTACGGACGCGCAGCATCTCCTCCGCCGCTCCTCCGCCGCTTCTCCGCTCCTCCGCTCCTCCGCTCCTCCGCTCCTCCGCTCCTCCGCGCGCCGCCGCCGGGGTTAGAGGTCACGGGCCGGATAACAGGGGCGTTGGCTCTGAGGTCAACGGAGGTCAAAGCTTGTTATCATAACGTTAATGTTCACGTCAAAGCAACAAAGACACACATTTAGACCCACAATATACATATATATATATATATATATATATATATATATATATATATATATATATATATATAAATATATACACACAGGCACGTGCACAGATGGAGCCCTAGTGGTGATCAAGCACCAGTCCCTTTTGCCCTGGCTGAGAAAAGTGCCCTTTTTTCAGGAGGCACTTATTCATAATGCCTCTCTGGTATTGTTCAGAGGGCCAAATGTGGAGGTGGGCCGTATCCAGCCCGCGGGCCTTAGTTTGAGGACCACTGCTCTTGGCTGTTGATGTCTATCAATATCGCTCATTTTTTTTAAATGACGTAAGAGGGCAATACACAGGGGCGTTTGTTCCTACAGGTGGTATAGGCGGCCGTCTAGGCCGCCATTCAGAGGGGGTGCAAAAAATGCGCCCCCCTCTGAGAAAAAATTAAAAAAATTCAATGAAGTTTTTTGTCACTGGACCTTGTGTTTACCAAACAGGCACTCCTACCAACTAAGCCACAGTGCCTACAGGAATTTTCTTTCACACTGCATCAATTTTTCTTTTCTACCAAAAGTACAAAACCATAAGATTGTTTAAAAAAAACACGAGTGAAGCTCGCCTAATGTGCGACCCATTAGCCAATCAGAATGCTTGTAATGTTGTTGCTATATAATAATTCATCTTTATTCATAAAGTAAATGTAAGCTAGAGGTCTGATGCTGCCCAGAGGTCATATTGCTGCTTATGCATCAACTCTGTCAGAATTAGTTTTTGGCATTGGGTGCCCTTTTTTGGGGTTTGAGCACCTGCCCCCCAAAATGTCTGTGCACGTGCCTGTACTGTATGTACATGTATATATATATATATATATATATATATATATATATATATATATATATATATATATATATATATATATATATGTATATATATATACATGTATGTGTATATATATATATATGCCATAACCTCACTTTAAAGGAAACTTATGCTGCTGTACATATATCTGCATGTTTATAACTATATTTATATGTATATCTATATGTCTTGTCTTATCTGTTGTTGTGCGTATTCACCGTGGGAGAGTGGGAAACGTTTTTTCTATTCCTTGTATGTCTTAACATGCGTAGTATGCAAAAGTTTAGGCACATACAGTCGTATGCAAAAGTTAAAAGTTTAGGCACCCCTCTGAGGCTGCATGATAATTTACTCTTTCTTCACCAAAACAAGATCACAGTTGTGTAATTTTCATTTTCTCGTTCACACTGTGCTAGGGTGTTTTCCAGACAAAGACATTTAGTGTAGCAGTATTTAGTTGTGTAAAATTAAATCAAATGTGAAAAATAGTCTGTGCAAAAGTTTTGGCACCCTTATCATTTTGTTGATTTGAATACCTGTACCTACTAAATGCTGATTAACTGCAACACATAATTAGACTGCATAACTCGTTAAGCCTTCAATTCCATAGAAAGGTTCATCCAGTCATTAGAAAAAGGTATTTAAGGGAGCCAATGGCAAGCTGTGCTTCTCTTTGATTCTCCTCTGAACAGTGGCAACACGGGGGCATCAAACAGCTATCGAATGATCTAAAGACAAAGAGTGTCCAGCAGGATGGTTTAGGGGAGGCTACAACAAGTTATCCCAGAGGTTTCAGCTCTCAGTTTCCACTGTGAGGAATGTTATTAAGAAATGGAAGGCAACAGGCAAAGTTCTTGTTAAGGCCGGAAGTGGCAGGCCAAGACAAATATCAGAGAGGCAAAGGCTTAGAATGGTCAGAATGGTCCAGGACGACCCTCAGACCATCTCCAAAGACCTGCAGGTCCTCTGGCTGCAGATGGTGTCACTGAACATTGCTCCACCATTCAGCGCTCACTGCACAGAGAACAGCTGGATGGGAGAGCGATTGGATGAAGCCTTTTCTTCGCTTGAGGTATGCAAAACTACATTTGAACAAGCCAGGCTGATCTTGGAACAAAGTGCTGTGGACTGATGAGACAAAGCTGGAGCCATGTGGTCCCAACAAGAGGCGTTACACATGGAGCAGATGAACACAGCATTCCTAGAAGAACACTTGCTGTCCACAGTGACGTGTGGTGAGGGTCCATCATGCTGGGGGGCTGTGTGGCTAGTGCAGCTACTGGGAATCTAGTTACAGTTGAGGGTTGCATCATGGATTCAACTCAGTACCAGCAAATTCTTGACAATAATGTTCTAGAATCTGTACCAAAGCTGAAGTTAGGGGGGATTGGGTGTTCCAGCAGGACAATGACCTGAAGCATCGCTCCAGATCCACTAAGACATTTATGCAGAGAAACAACTACAATGTTCTGGAACGCATCCCAGTCGCCAGACTTGAATATAATTGAAAAAAAGAAGGCCGTCCACGCTCTGCACTCATCACACCTGACTGAACTGGAGATGTATTGTAAGGAAGAATGGTCCAAAATACCTTCATCCAGAATCCAGACACTCATCAGAGGCTATAGGAAGCGCCTAGAGGCTGTTATTTTTGCAAAAGGAGGCTCTACTAAATATTAATGTGATTTTTCTGTTGGGGTGCCCAAATTTATGCACCTGTCTAATTCTCTTATGATGCATATGGAATATTTTCTGTTTATCAAATAAACCTTATTTCACTGCTAAAATATCACTGTGTCAATGAAGTATTATATATATGACAAATAAGTTCCTGATCCAAACGCCCAACAATTTATAGATCAGGGGTCGCCAACACGGTGCCCGCGGGGACCAGGTGAGTCGCCCGCACGGCATGTTCTAAAAATAGTCAACATTGAGCTCCGTCAAAAAACAAAAAAAAGGCCATAATCCCCGGGCACTAGGACCTGGGGGGAGGTTGCTCCTCTGGCTTCCTCACTGCAAGGAGCATCTCTCAAAGAGCCAGGATGAAAGAGCCAGAGCGAGCATTGCTCAGCTGTTATGTGCGATTCGCTGGCAGCACCCCCCCCCCCCCCCCCCCCTGTCGACTAAAAAAAGTAGCCCTTCGGATTATTTTGTACTCTTGAAGTAGCCCTCGGACTCAAAAAGGTTGGCGACCCCTGTTATAGATGAAAGTAATGGAGATTATCAGGGGTGCCCACACTTTTGCATACGACTGTATATATGTATATATACATGTATGTATGTATGTATATATATATATATATATATATATATATATATATATATATATATATATATATATATATATATATACTATGGGGGAACAAAAGTAGTTAGTCAGACACCAATTGTGCAAGTTCTCCCACTTAAAAAGATGGGAGAGGCTGTGATGTCATCATAGGTGAACCTCAACTATGAGAGACAACATGAGAAACCACATTGGCTGATTTTTATGAGAATGAATTGGTGAATTCCTCGGTACAATAAATATTTGGTCAATAACAAACAAGAGAGATGTCTGTCTCTCACAGACCTGTAACTTCTTCTTAAGAGGCTCCTCGGTCCTCCACTCCTTACCTGTATTCATGGCACCTGTTAGAACTCATATCAGTATAAAAGACGCCTGACAACCTCAAACACCACCAGGCCAAGACCAACGAGCTGTCAGAACCACATGTAGACCTGCACCAGGACCATATGTAGACCTGCACCAGGACCACACGTAGACCTGCACCAGGACCACACGTAGACCTGCACCAGGACCACACGTAGACCTGCACCAGGACCACACGTAGACCTGCACCAGGACCACATGTAGACCTGCACTAGGTGAGCAGCTTGGTGTGAAGAAATGAACTGTGGGAGCAATTGTTTGAAAATAGAAGACATACAAGACCCCTGATAGTCTCCGTTGATCTGGTGCTCCACCCAGGAACTCACCCCGTGGGGTCAAGATGATCACAAGAACGGGGGACACGACTCCCAGAAGCACACAGGGGACCTAGTGGATGACCTGCAGAGAGCTGGGACCACCGTAACCACGGCTACCATCAGTCACACACTACGCCGCCAGGGACTCAAACCCTGCAGGGCCAGAGGGTCAGGACATGTCCCCCTGCTGAGACAGGACATGTCCCCTTGCTGAGACAGGACATGTCCCCTTGCTGAGACAGGACATGTCCAGGACCATCTGAAGTTCTCCAGAGAACCAGAAGAGGATCGGGAGAATGTCTTCTGGTCAGATGAAACCAAAATATGACTTTTTGGTATCACTTTTTGCTGGTAGCAGGTTAGCATGTAGCAGGTTGCAGGTTAGCATGTAGCAGGTTAGCATGTAGCAGTTTAGCATGTAGCAGGTTGCAGGTTAGCATGTAGCAGGTTAGCATGTAGCAGGTTGCAGGTTAGCATGTAGCAGGTTAGCATGTAGCAGGGTAACGGTGCCCTTAGCCTAAAGGTCACAGGGAACTAGGGGGATAAGCTTCATGCTAATTCCCTGAACACAACCCGGGTCCCATGAAGACACCCTAGTGGTCGGCAGGAGGACTGCAGCTGGCTCTGTGTTCATATTGTTCTCCAACTTATCCTCCGTCATTCATCCTCCCCCCCCCCCCCCCCCAACGCTGCCATCTTTTTATTATTTATGACGTGATTAACAATCTGCCGGAGAATCTGAGATCCATAAAAGCCCAGAGAAGAAAAGTGAAAGAGAAAGAAATCATCATCATCATCGTCTTCATCTTCATCTTCATCATTTTCTTCTTCTGCTTCTTCCTCATGAGACGATGCTGCTGAGCTTGTTGGACTTCTTATTGGGTTCAGGCAGGGGCCTAAACACATCCACCCATCTAGGAATAAATAACTATATATATATATATATATATATATATATATATAATATATATATATATATATATATATATATAATATAATAATAATAATAATAATAATAATAATAATAATAATAATAATATAAAGGCTATATAAATATAATATATAAATATATGTCTAAAAACATATAAACATGACGTTTCTCCTCTTCCTCCAGAAGTAAGCGATGTCCGGCTCGCTCTGGTCCCCCGTGCCTCCTCCTCCTCCTCCCCCTCTTGGTGACTCATCAGAACACTGAGCTCAGTTAGCGTCCTGCTAAACGCGCTAATGTGCAATTAAAGAAAACAAGCGGACGGCCTCATCACCGTTTATCATGTTGCTAAAGGACTACAGCTGAGGATCTTATCATGTTCCTAAAGGACTACAGCTCAGGATCTTATCATGTTCCTAAAGAACTACAGCTTGGGATCTTATCATGTTGCTAAAGGACTACAGATCGGGATCTTATCATGTTCCTAAAAGACTACAGATCGGGATCTTATCATGTTCCTAAAAGACTACAGCTCGGGATCTCATCATGTTCCTAAAGGACTACAGATCGGGATCGTACCATGTTGCTAAAGGACTACAGCTCGGGATCTTATCATGTTGCTAAAAGACTACAGCTCTGGACAAGGACATGAGGATATGAAGACGTGAAGACATGAGGACATGAGCAAATGAGGACATGGAGGACTTGGAGGACATAAATACATGAGGACATGAGCACACAAGGAAAGGAGGACATGAGGATATGAGGATATGAGGACATGAAGACATGAGGACATGAGGACATGAGAACATGAGCAAATGAGCACATGAAGACATGAGGACATGAGCACATGAGGACATGGAGGACTTGGAGGACATGAATACATGAGGACATGAAGACATAAGGACATGAAGACATAAGGACATGAAGACATGAGGATATGAGGACATGAGGGTATATATATGCTATGCTATAGAGGCTATAGATGCTATACATGCTATAGATGCTATAGAGGCTATAGAGGCTATATATGTTATAGAGACTATAGATGCTATATATGCTATAGATGCTATAGAGGCTATATAGGCTATATATGCTATATATGCTATAGAGGCTATAGATATTATATATGCTACAGAGGCTATATATGCTATAGAGGCTATATATGCTATAGACTCTACAGATGCTATAGATGCTACAGAGAGCCGTTGCCGCCTCACAGCTGTGGAACAGTTGGAGGAAATGTTGTTTACAACTACACCCCCCCCCCCCTCTCTCTCTCTTCTGGCGGTGCTAGAACGTTCCGGACGGCAAGGCGAGGACTCGCTCTCCGCTAATCGTCTTTTAACAGCCGGTAGAGAAAAATAAAGGAACGCTTCACCGACTGAGAGAAAGAAACAAAAGGTTGGCGAGGACGAAGCTCCCAACCTTCAGGAGGAGAAACAACTACACCTCCATCAGGAGGAGCCACTTGTGGAGCAGGAGGAGGAGCCAGAAACTACCGGGACCAGAGGCGTGGTATTCTAACGTTGTACTTCACGTGGTATTCTAACGTTGTACTTCACGTCACGTGGTATTCTAACGTTGTACTTTAGGTGGTATTCTAACGTTGTACTTTAGGTGGTATTCTAACATTGTACTTCACATGGTATTCTAACGGTGTACTTTAGGTGGTATTCTAACGTTGTACTTTAGGTGGTATTCTATCGTTGTACTTTACGTGGTATTCTAACGTTGTACTTTAGGTGGTATTCTAACATTGTACTTCACGTGGTATTCTAATGTTGTATTTCACGTGGTATTCTAACATTGTACTTTAGTTGGTATTCTATCGTTGTACTTTACGTGGTATTCTAACGTTGTACTTTAGGTGGTATTCTAACGTTGTACTTTATGTGGTATTCGAGACACACGAAACCTTGTACATCACGTCTCGCGCCTCCTGCTGATTTACAGCCAGCCGGAGGAGGCGCTCACACATCCTGATGATGACGAGGAGCCCTCTCTTCCTAGTGGGGGAACGGAGAGAATAAACAGGGATTTGTTTTTATTAAACAATATTAATGAAAGAAGAACTGAGAGTCGAGGAGTTTGAGTCTCCTGAAGAACGAGAATAAATGAAACATCATCATCTCCTCTTTTATTAGCTCCTCCTCTCATCCTCTTTTATTAGCTCCTCCTCTCATCTCCTCCTCTTTTGTTAGCTCCTCCTCTCATCTCCTCTTTTATTAGCTCCTCCTCTCATCTCCTCCTCTTTTATTAGCTCCTCCTCTCATCTCCTCCTCTTTTATTAGCTCCTCCTCTCATCTCTTCCTCTTTTATTAGCTCCTCCTCTCATCTCCTCTTTTATTAGCTCCTCCTCTCATCCCGTCCTCCTTTATTCTGCGTTTCATTCCTTTTCTTTTCCTTGTCTTCATGAGGAAGAGGTGCGATGCCTTCAGGGGAACTCTGTGGAGATGGAACCTCTTAAGACGAGCTCTGGTATCCAAGATGGCGTCGCCGTGGAGACGATGGCGTCCTCACGAGGCTTCTGATCGGACGCCGTCTGGATGCCACTTCCCCCAGAGGACTCTTCAAGAGACACAGTGAATAACGGAAGAAGAAGAAGAAGAAGAAGAAGAAGAAGAAGAAGAAGAAGAAGAAGAAGAAGAAGAAGAAGAAGAAGAAGAAGAAGTTCCTTCTGTGTCTGGGTCTGGGTCTGGGTCTGGATCTGGTTCTAGACCTCAGTGTAGATCTGGTCCTCTGTAGACCTCCACCAGTGTGTAGACCTGTATCTGGTCCTGTATCTGGTCCTGTATCTGGTCCTGTATCTGAACCTCCATCTGGACCTGTATCTGGACCTCTATCTGGTCCTGTATCTGGACCTTTATCTGGACCTCTATATGGACCTGTATCTGGTCCTGTATCTGGTCCTGTATCTGGTCCTGTATCTGGACCTGTATCTGGTCCTGTATCTGGTCCTGTATCTGGACCTGTATCTGGTCATGTATCTGGTCCTGTACCTGGTCCTGTATCTGGACCTGTATCTGGTCCTGTATATGGTCCTGTATCTGGATCTCTATCTGGACCTGTATGGTCCTGTATCTGGTCCTGTATCTGGTCCTATATCTGGACCTGTCTCTGGTCCTGTATCTGGTCCTGTATCTGGACCTGTATCTGGACCTCCATCTGGACCTGTATCTGGACCTCTATCTGGTCCTGTATCTGGACCTTTATCTGGACCTCTATCTGGACCTGTATCTGGTCCTGCATCTGGTCCTGTATCTGGTCCTGTATCTGGATCTCTATCTGGACCTGTATCTGGTCCTGTATCTGGTCCTGTATCTGTACCTGTATCTGGTCCTGTATCTGGTCCTGTATCTGGACCTGTATCTGAACCTCCATCTGGACCTGTATCTGGACCTCTATCTGGTCCTGTATCTGGACCTTTATCTGGACCTCTATATGGACCTGTATCTGGTCCTGTATCTGGTCCTGTATCTGGTCCTGTATCTGGACCTGTATCTGGTCCTGTATCTGGTCCTGTATCTGGACGTGTATCTGGTCATGTATCTGGTCCTGTACCTGGTCCTGTATCTGGACCTGTATCTGGATCTCTATCTGGACCTGTATCTGGACCTGTCTGGTCCTGTATCTGGTCCTGTATCTGGTCCTATATCTGGACCTGTATCTGGTCCTGTATCTGGTCCTGTATCTGGACCTGTATCTGGACCTCCATCTGGACCTGTATCTGGACCTCTATCTGGTCCTGTATCTGGACCTTTATCTGGACCTCTATCTGGACCTGTATCTGGTCCTGTATCTGGTCCTGTATCTGGTCCTGTATCTGGATCTCTATCTGGACCTGTATCTGGACCTGTATCTGGACCTGTATCTGGTCTTGTATCTGGTCCTCTATCTGGACCTGTATCTGGTCCTGTATCTGGACCTGTATCTGGTCCTGTAACTGGACCTGTATCTGGACCTGTATCTGGTCCTGTATCTGGTCCTGTATCTGGACCTGTATCTGGACCTGTATCTGGTCCTGTATCTGGACCTGTATCTGGTCTTGTATCTGGTCCTCTATCTGGATCTGGATCTGGTTCTGTATCTGGACCTGTATCTGGACCTGTATCTGGTCCTGTATCTGGTCCTGTATCTGGACCTGTATCTGGACCTGTATCTGGACCTGTATCTGGTCCTGTATCTGGTCCTGTATCTGGATCTCTATCTGGTCCTGTATCTGGTCCTGTATCTGGTCCTGTATCTGGACCTGTATCTGGTCCTGTATCTGATCCTGTATCTGGACCTGTATCTGGTCATGTATCTGGTCCTGTACCTGGTCCTGTATCTGGACCAGTATCTGGTCCTGTATATGGTCCTGTATCTGGTCCTCTATCTGGACCTGTATCTGGTCCTGTATCTGGACTTGTATCTGGTCCTGTAACTGGACCTGTATCTGGACCTGTATCTGGTCCTGTATCTGGTCCTGTATCTGGACCTGCATCTGGACCTGTATCTGGTCCTGTATCTGGACCTGTATCTGGTCTTGTATCTGGTCCTCTATCTGGATCTGGATCTGGTCCTGTATCTGGACCTGTATCTGGACCTGTATCTGGTCCTGTATCTGGTCCTGTATCTGGACCTGTATCTGGTCCTGTATCTGGTCCTGTATCTGGATCTCTATCTGGTCCTGTATCTGGTCCTGTATCTGGTCCTGTATCTGGACCTGTATCTGGTCCTGTATCTGATCCTGTATCTGGACCTGTATCTGGTCATGTATCTGGTCCTGTACCTGGTCCTGTATCTGGACCTGTATCTGGTCCTGTATATGGTCCTGTATCTGGATCTCTATCTGGACCTGTATCTGGACCTGTCTGGTCCTGCATCTGATCCTGTATCTGGTCCTATATCTGGACCTGTATCTGGTCCTGTATCTGGACCTGTATCTGGTCCTGTATCTGGACCTGTATCTGGACCTGTATCTGGACCTGTCTGGTCCTGTATCTGGTCCTGTATCTGGTCCTATATCTGGACCTGTATCTGGTCCTGTATCTGGACCTGTATCTGGACCTGTATCTGGTCCTGTATCTGGACCTGTATCTGGACCTGTATCTGGACCCCTGAGGGTTTCAGCCCTCCAACAGAACCGTGAAAACAACATCGCCGCCGCTCTGCAGCCGTGAAACGAGCAACAGAAAGAAAACCATCGAAGAAGCAGAGCAGCGTCGCTCTTCATCAGCTCAGAGGCCAAACACGAGGAGGATCTCACGTTCTGCAGGACCAGCCAAGGTCTGAAAGGACCTGAAGTGAGCCATCCTCTTCTTCTCTTCTTCTCTTCTTCTCCTCCTCTCCTCCTGCTCCTCCTCTCAGCTTTTCTTCCCTCTATTCATCCCGAGCCGACCGCGACGTGTTCAAGGCCTCCCCGAGCAGAGAGCCTCTTTGTCTGCAGCCGAGGCCGACCAGAGAATAATCTGAATACGCTGCGAGTGTGTGTTAGAGAATGTGTGTATATGTGTGTGTGTGTGTGTGTGAGTACAAAATATAGAAAAATAAACTTAAGGTCAGTAAACGGTGAAATGTGTTTATGAGGAGAAGAAAAGAGAGAAGCTTTAAATACTGGAGTCGGTCTGGTCCAGTTGAGTCTGTCTGGTCCAGTTGAGCTGGTCTAGTCCAGTGGTTCCAGACCTTGGGCTCAGGGCCTCCAAAGGGCCACGAGTCCATCAAGGAAAACATTTGAGAATGTTGTCTTCAGGATCTGATTCCGGTTCTGGGTCTGGGTCTGGGTCTGATTCTGGTTCTGGTTCTGGGTCCGGTTCTGGTTCTGGGTCCGGTTCTGGGTATAGTTCTGGGTCTGGGTCCGATTCTGGTTCTGGGTCTGGTTCTGGTTCTGTGTCTGTGTCTGGTTTTGGTTCTGGTTCTGTGTCTGGGTCTGGGTCTGGGTCTGGATCTGGTTCTGGTTCTGGTTCAGGTTCTTGTTCTGGTTCTGGTTCAAGGTTAAATCACTGTATTTTTGTAGAATGTAAAACAATAAAAAATACTTTCAATAGTCAAATGTGTTTTGAGGAAAAAAATCATCAAATCATCAAATCATCAGATCCTCAAATCATCAAATCATCAGATCCTCAAATCATCAAAGCCTCCAGATCACAGGGCTCCGGATGAGAGGATCATTTCCATTGAGTTCTTCTTCGTGGGTTTCCGTGTCGCTCTCTGCTCACCGATTGGCTGCAGCTCCTCTCTCTTCCCTTTGAGCCGGTTCTCACCCGTCTCGGTTGCTCCACCCTCAGCTCACTTCAGATAAACTTCTTTCTCTCAGAAGAGCGTCCGTCTCCCCGCTAACGGCTTGTCCTCCCGTCCATCCTCCGCTGCGGGACGGACGCCAGAGCGACAGGAAGTCAGGCACGGCGGGGCGGCAGGAGGTTAATTGAGTTGGATGAGCTGTAACGAGCCGCTGTGATGTCACTTTAAAGAACCGAGAAGCCTCGAGGTCGACGGCGAGCGGCCGCTGCCACGGCGACGGAGACGCCTTTGATCTGTTAAACCTCCGCAGTTGTCTCACAGACCAATCAGGAGGCTCGGTTCAACACCAGCAGCTCGCTTGTGTCTCATAATGTTCACACAGCGGAGAGAGACGATTCTCCCTCCTGACCACCTCTGGTTGTATAGAAGTCTATGTGTCCTCCCCCCTGACCACCAGGGGGAGACTCCTCTGGTTGTATATAAGTCTATGTGTTCTCCCTCCTGACCACCAGGGGGAGACACCTCTGGTTGTATAGAAGTCTATGTGTCCTCCCCCCTGACCACCAGGGGGAGACGCCTCTGGTTGTATAGAAGTCTATGTGTTCTCCCTCCTGACCACCAGGGGGAGACTCCTCTGGTTGTATAGAAGTATATGTGTTCTCTCTCCTGACCACCAGGGGGAGACACCTCTGGTTGTATAGAAGTCTATTCTTCACGTGTTCTCTCTCCTCACCACCCGGGGGTTGTATAGAAGTCTAGATAGAGGTTCATGTGCCTTGTCTCCTCCTCGTCCTTCATGGGTGTCTGACTCTCGTCCTCTCACCTTTCTGCACATCGAGGATGAAACCAGCTTCTTCGCGGCTGCAGGAACATTCATCCTCCTCTTCTTCGAGAGCGAACCCCCAGCGCAGCATGTTCTCATCAGCTCTTTGTTAACACAGAATATATTGATGAGTTCAGCTTCAGGGGGCAACACAATGTTATTCCACGTTTCTTGACACAAGAGCTTGTTTCTAAAAAGGCTACAAAGAACGTCTCTGTTAAGGAAGCAGAGCCGTTTCCTTCCCCTTCATTTCTGGTGATTTATTTAATCTCTTCTCTTAAATGAAGCGAGGAGCGGAGACGATGACGAAGACGATGACGAAGACAGGATGAAGACGCAATAATCCACAGAGACGTAAACACAGCACGACGCTGACGAACAGGTGGTCACAGAGCGGCTACCTGCACACGAGCACCGCTGACAGGAGATGTGATTATTCAAGTCTACGCTTCCTCAGGAAGAGGAATTATGGCACAACCGGGTTGCCAGATCCAGCTCTATCCCCCAAACGAAGTCCAGGGAGTCCAGAATCAGTTTGAAACCGGCTTAAATGGACTTTCATGCAGGATTAGCCTAGCTTAGCATAAGTACCGCGAGCACTTCACCGCTTCACGGTGAAAAGCTGCCTGACTACCTTGTTGCTCAGAGATAATCTGTCACACGGCAGAGCGGCAGAGCGAGCGAAGCCCCGCGGGAAACAATAAAGACCCCGGGACTCGGAAATGACAAATATTCTTATAAAAAGAAGACGGATCGTCAGCGCGTAAAAGCTGCAACTGAGAGCAGGAGGAATCGTGAAGGTGGATGTTAAAAGACTTCAGGCGGGTGAGAAGTCATATAAATACAAAACTCTTATTTCCTCTAAATGTGAAGTGTCGAATCCATTAAAACCAAAGGCAAACTACGGAACATCGTCGACGGCAACGGCAGACGATGTTAAACATGGAGTGACGAGAAGAGTTCAGTCTGCAGCGAGAGGCCGTTCACACACCGAGTGACATCATCACACCGGAACCACCTAACAACCTCCGTGCTCACAGAATAACCTCCGTCCACACGGAATAAACTCTGTGCTCACGGAATAACCTCCGTCCACATGGAATAAACTCTGTCCACACGGGATAACCTCTGTGCTCACGGAATAAACTCCGCCCACATGGAATAACCTCCGTGCTCACGGAATAACCTCCGTCCACACGGAACAACTTCAGTTGGCACAGAATAACCTCCGTGCTCACGGAAATAACCTTCGTGCTCACGGAATAAACTCTGTGCTCGCGGATTAACCTCTGTGCTCACGGATTAACCTCTGTGCTCACGGAATAACCTCTGTGCTTGCGGATTAACCTCCGTCCATAACATCATCAACTCGTGGCCTCGGCGTTGTCCGTTTACGGTTCCTGTGTGAGCGACCAATGAGGGAAGGACGCCAACCAGGAAGTGAGCATCTTCTCTTTTAGGGGTCTGAAATGTCAGAAAGTGGCCGATACGTCTCACCCCTTGAGAAAACACAGAGAGGTGTGGACCCCCTCCCCCCCTCAGATCTCAGCGTGCCGTGTGATTGGATCAAACTGAATGTAGCACTTTGAGGAGCCGCGGCTTATCGCTGCTTTAGTACGCGGCGGCGCGGCGGAGCTCCCCGTCGACCGCATGTGTTTTGTCAAGTGCAGAGGAAACACGGCCCGTTACCCAGAATGCTCTGCTGCTGCAGAAGGTCAGGTCTGAACAGGAACGAGGGATTTGGCCTTTGGACCGAAACTGGAGAGATAACGAGAGAAAAGGTTTAAGATGCTGCGACACGCTGCAGCTGCACGCCGGTGTTCTTGGGAAGTGAAGTGGTACATATATATATATATATATATATATATATATATATTTCATATTTCATAAGGTCAGTAAATAGACATCACAGTTCATTTGAAGAGCGATGCCTTCTGTAGTACAAGGCACGACTCTGGTGTATATAGAAGTCTCTGCTTCATGTGTTGAAGCTGCATTCTCTCTCCTGACCACCAGGGGGCGACTCCTCTGGTTGTATAGAAGTCTATGCTATATGTGTTAAAGATGCATTCTCTCTCCTGACCACCAGGGGGCGACTCCTCTGGTTGTATAGAAGTCTATGCTATATGTGTTAAAGATGCATTCTCTCTCCTGACCACCAGGGGGCTACTCCTCTGGTTGTATAGAAGTCTATGCTTCATGTGTTAGAGCTACATTCCCTCTCCTGACCACCAGGGGCTCCTCTGGTTGTATAGAAGTCTCTGCTTCATGTGTTAGAGCTGCATTCCCTCTCCTGACCACCAGGGGGCGACTCCTCTGGTTGTATAGAAGTCTATGCTTCATGTGTTAGAGCTACATTCCCTCTCCTGACCACCAGGGGCTCCTCTGGTTGTATAGAAGTCTCTGCTTCATGTGTTAGAGCTGCATTCCCTCTCCTGACCACCAGGGGGCGACTCCTCTGGTTGTATAGAAGTCTATGCTTCATGTGTTAGAGCTACATTCCCTCTCCTGACCACCAGGGGCTCCTCTGGTTGTATAGAAGTCTCTGCTTCATGTGTTAGAGCTGCATTCCCTCTCCTGACCACCAGGGGGTGACTCCTCTGGTTGTATAGAAGTCTCTGCTTCATGAGTTAGAGCTGAATTCCCTCTCCTGACCACCAGGGGCGACTCCTCTGGTTGTATAGAAGCCTATGCTTCATGTGTTAGAGCTGCATTCCCTTTCCTGACCACTAGGGGGCACAGGGCTCCCGTTGGACTCTTCTGGCTGAGCGCCGTCCCGGTGGACGGGCGCTAAGCGGCGGCGTTCAGGTCGGCTGGGTGCCGACAGCCGGGTCTCGGGGCGGCGAGGAGGCGCTGGAGCGGCGAGCCTCGGAGTGGGAGTATTATGGGATGTTTGACTTTGAGCAACGGGAACTCTTTCATTTCATATTTCATCATATTTGCCTCCGCAGGATAAAAAAAGGATTAAATTCATTTTCCTTCAAAGAAAACCTCAGAAGGCGAAAAACAATAAGCAGGAAACATCAGAGACGTTTTATTTAATTAAATCAACCCGTGTAACGCAACTCCTCTATTTTCTTTTGTTCATTGTTTTTAGAGATTAAAGACGGCCGAGCGTCTCGCTGCTCCGGTTTAATACTTCGCAAGACTGGGACTTTAGGGCCCCATAACAAACTGCATTCTGGGTAAAACAGAACATTTCACGTGGAAACATGATGAGCATTGTGTAGCTGGGAGGAGAGGAGGAGGAGGAGGCGAGGAGGAGATCTACATGTCTTCACAGGGAACAGATGGAGGTGAAGGAGCCCCCCCGCTTCAAGGCTCGAGACGATTGACGGGATGAAACGTTATTCTGCTGATGTCAGCGTGTCGATGAGGAGCTTTCGCCTCCTCCTCCTCCTCCTGCTCCTCCTCCTCCTCTTCGCCTCGGGCGACGTGTTCGACAGCAGCGATGAAGGAGCGGCTTGGAGACGTTTCGATGTTTCTGTTGGGATGAAAACAAAAAGCTCCTCAAATGTTTGACTGGAGTGAAAAAACCTGAACAAGAAGAATGAACTCACCAGGAGGTGGGTGGAGGAGAACAGCAGGAGGGTTCTCTACGGTTCTCCACGGTTCTTTAAGGTTCTCTGAGGTTCTCTGAGGTTTTCTAAGGGAGTCCTGAGGTGATGATGAAGAGCACAGAGAGGCTTGTTATCCTCAGTCTGAGAGCAGCTCCTAAACCACGAGTTTAGTTTAGACCTGATCCACGGGGGAAAGGTTGTTTCTTATACGCCGATGAAATAACTTCAACCGCGTCAGAGGCGAAGAGGAGGAGGGGAGGAGAAGGAGGAGGAGGAGGAGGAGGAGGAGGAGGAGGAGGAGGAAGCTTCCAGAACAAGTTGTTCTGTCTGAGTCAGAATCACTTTGGATCGACAGCGTGCGGTCAAACGAAGTCAGATCCATTTCCATGGGCCGTGACTCGCCCTCCACCCCCTCACTCACACACACACATACACACACACACACACTCACACACACACACACACACACACACACAAACACACACACACACACACACACATACACACACCTGAGCTGAAATCCATCAGCTCCGGCGCGCTTCATGCATATTTCATTCATCTCCTCCGCGACTCGATCAATCCCCATGAATAAAGAAACTCAGTTAAACTGAGAGCTCGTTAGCATCCGGATCCTCTTCCTCCTCTTCCTTCTCTTCCTCCTCTTCCTCCTCCCAGGGCCCGGAACCCTCCGCCGCGACACGCCGCCGCAGTTGTGTGCGTGTATAGAATACTTCTCCTTAAAATAAAGAAGGTACGTATTAAAATAAACACATGTATAAATAACAAGCCGTACAATAACAGTGTAAACAAATCAATTGGTCCATTCCTGTATTATTATTATTGTAGAAGTTGTTCTGAGTTCCTTGAAGAGATCTTTTATTTAGTTAATGTTGTCATTGGGTCACGTGATATTGTTGACTGTTAGCTAAACAGATGTTTTATTTGTTTATTTATGTATTTACAGCTCGGAGTCGTTGTGAAAACACATTTAAGTAAATAGTAAATAATAAATAAAAATGTTGGTGGAAGCAGCCGCCTTCGTTACTGATGCATGCTGGGGGATGATGGTGTCTGTGTGTGTGTGTGTGTTTATGTGTGTGTGTGTGTGTGTGTGTGTGTGTGCGTGTTTACGTGTGTGTGTGGGCGGGCCGTTAGGAGAACCTGCTGCTTCCTTCATTTAACACGTGGTGTAATTAAAATTAAGATATCAGAACTAGTTTTTCATCACAGGAATATTATTAGAATTTTATTAAGTATTGATTTTGATACAACTATATGTATATATATATGTATATATATATATATATATATTTATATTTAAATGTTTAAAACGATTTATACATCATTTTAAATGTTATATATATATATATATATATATATATATATTATATATATACACACACACATATAACATGTATTTATATTTAATACTATTTTTTTAATAATTTACTTATTATATATATATATATATATATATATATAATTTAATTTATTTATTATTTTTTAAATTCTTATAATTCTTAATTTTTTATAATATTTTTTATCATAATGTTTCCTCCGTATAGTTTTCTTCTCTTGTCGCTCTCAGAAGCTGCCGTGTTCTCCTGGATGTTTACTTCCATCTTCACGATGTAAATATAGCGTCTTAGTTTCGTCACGCCTCGTTAACGGGACAAATGCATCTCTCCTCGTGTTGCAGAATCACAACACAATCATCCTGGAGTCCCGGTGATGTCATGATTATTATTATTGTTATTAATCTCTGGTCACGAACATGTGACTCAGATGTTTAGCTGCAGTTTCACTTCCTCATTCCATAATTCACATTTGATGGATGTGAAAATTACAACCAAGCGACTCTTCAGAGAACGGTAATAATAACGCTGATATCAGACTTCAGTTCATTCACTGCACGAAATACTACCCTGATGATAAGATATATTTATATTTTTCTCTTCTTTTTCATATATATATATATATAAATACATGAATATACAAATGATCTAATATATATATGTATATATATAAATATATATATAATTTTCTTTACATACATAGAGACATATTCATTTTGTTTTCTTCATATATATAATTATATTAATATATGTATTTAAATACAAATATTTATATTTAGTTTGTTTAAATAAATAAAAAAGTACTTATATATACATTGTTTGAATATAAATCTATGTACACATATATTAATTTATAAATACGTACATATACTGAATCCATATATACATAAACATTTATGATATATATTTTAATGTATATTTAAAATAGTGTTTTATATTTAAAATGAAATAAATAAATATCTCTCTCTATATATATATAGGTGTTTCTTAAAAACTATAAAAATTGTATTTAAAGGTGACAGATTTAATATCTCGACCTGTCAGTCAAAGCAGAGGACACGCCTCCCCTGAGAGGGGGCGTGTCCTCTGCATCACGTGGTGCAAATTCCACTGGTGATGAAACTAATTCTTGCCCCTCAAAAAACTAACCGCCGCTTAGAATTAATAAAAACCCGTCTGTAATCTGCAGAGGAAGCGGCGATGCAGAGCTTTTTAATTCCCCCTTTTTTAAGACTGGAAAGTTTCCTCCGAGGCCGTAACCATCTTTGATTGGCGGACGGCCGGCCGCCACCGCGTCTCTTTGTCAGCGCCGTGTCACCGTTAAAAGGATCCCTCCGTCACATTTCACTGACGGGGGGAATTAAGTGGAGAGGACGGATGAGAGGAGCTGAAAATGAAATTTTCCTCTGCGATATTATCAGCGTCCTCCTGTCGCTCCACAGCGATAACAGAGACTCCCGGCTCGCTTCTTAAAGAGGCGGCGGCTCTTAATTCTCACGCTATCTACCGAGCCGCGGTTTGAATGTATGAGTGTGTTTCCCTTTGCATGTCCTGCCTGTAAACCACAGCAGAGCGCTGTGTGCAGGCGTCTGTCCAGCGTCTGTAGCTTTAAGAGGCCGTTCTGTGCATCTGTAGCGTTTGAAGCCAACAATAACTTTTAGATTCAACTCTTTTTTTTAAAGCTTTTCTTAAAAAGCTTTAAAAAAAACCCTGCTGGTCTCTGCTGGTCTCTGCTGGTCCCTGCTGGTCTCTGCTGGTCTCTGCTGGTCCCTGCTGGTCTCTGCTGGTCCCTGCTGGTCCCTCTCAGCCTCTCCTCTATGAATAGGACACGCCTCCAAGTTTCTTCTTCTTCTTCTTCTTCTTCTTCTTCTTCTTCTTCTTCTTCTTCTTCTTCTTCTTCTTCTTCTTCTTCTTCTTCTTCTTCTTCTTCTTCTTCTTCTTCTTCTTCTTCTTCTTCTTCTTCTTCTTCTTCTTCTTCTTCTTCTTCTTCTTCTTCTTCTTCTTCTTCTTCTTCTTCTTTTTCTTCTTCTTCTTCTTCTTCTTCTTCTTCTTCTTCTTCTTCTTCTGTCCTCTACGTTCATTAAAATGACGACTTAGAAATAGAAAGTCTGACCTTCTTCCTCTCCTCCTCCTCCTCCTCCTCCTCCTCCTCCTCCTCCTCCTCCTCCTCCTCCACTTCTTCCTCCTCTTCTTCCTCCTCATCCTCTCCTCCTCCTTCTCCTCCTCCTCCTCCTCCTGGTCCTCCGTCCTGAGGACTGATGATGAGCCTCTCAGCTCAGCTTCTTAATTACTTTGCAGTAAAGTGTAATTATTCCTGCATTTTTAAATTCACTTAAGGCGCAGTACCCCCCCTCCTCCCCTCCTCTTCCTCTGCTCTTCCTTTTTTGGATCTGGTTCATGAAGTCCTGCAGTCCTCCGTCCCCCCAGAGCTCCTTCAGTAATTATCTCCTCCTCCTCCGAGGATAAGAGGACGTCGACTCACAGCGGACGCTATCTTAGTTTCTCTCCTCCTCCTCCTCCTCCTCCTCCTGCACAGGTCTTCAGAGGGAGAACAGACAGCAGAACGGACGGGATTCAGATTTATTGATACAATGTTTTAATAACTTTATGATCATCAGGATGAAATAAAGAGTAAAGAGTTGAAACTGTTTCTAACTCATCTTCTGGGGAGGAGGAGAAGAGGGAGGAAGGAGGAAGAGGAGGAGAGGAGGAGGAGGAGATGGAGGGAGGGAGAAGGAGAAAAAGGGTGGGGGAGGAGATGGAGGCAGGAGGAGAGATACACACACATGGACACACACAGACACACACACACACACAGACATACACACATAGACACACACAGACACACACACACACACACACACACACACACACACACATAGACACACACACAGACATACACACACACATATCTCGTGTTCTACCATCTTGGAGCATTAAATGCTTCCTCCTCCACCCCCTCCCTCCTTCTCCTCCTCCTCCTCCTCCTCCTCCTCCTCCTCCTCCTCCTCCTCCTCCTCCTCCTCCTCCTCCTCCTCCTCCTCTCATCATTAGTTGTATTAAGGGTGAGATGTTTTTATGAAGTCGTTTCTCTTGTTTCTTTTTCTCTCTTCATATTTTCTGTTATTCGTGGCTTCAGGGCGTCGACACGCTTAGGAGTGTGTGTGTGTGTGTGTGTGTGTGTGTCTGTGAGTGTGTGAGTCTGTGAGTCTGTGAGTGTGTGAGTGTGTGATTGCGTGAGTGTGTGAGTGAGCCGGTTATTGGTTTCTGTTTGTTTCTGATAATTTGTTTCAGGGAACATTCAGTCCTCTCTCTCTCTCTCCCTTCCTCCCTCCTCATGCTGCAACACAAGGAGGACGAGGAGGAAGAGGAGGAGGAAGAAGGGGAGGAAGACACGTACGTTCCCTCATGTTCCCTAGTGTTCCCTCATGTTCCTTTGTGTTCCCTTATGTTCCCTCATCATCCCTCATGTTCCCTCGTGCTCCCCCATGTTCCCTCATGTTCCCTCATGTTCCATCGTCATCCCTCATGTTCCCTTGTGTTTCCTAGTGTTCCCTCATGTTCCCTTGCGTTCCCTCATGTTCCCTCGTCATCCCTCATGTTCCCTTGTGTTCCCTCGTCATCCCTCATGTTCCCTAATGTTCCCTCGTCATCCCTCATGTTCCCTCGTGCTCCCCATGTTCCCTTGTGTTCCCTTATGTTCCCTCATCATCCCTCATGTTCCCTCGTGCTCCCCCATGTTCCCTCATGTTCCCTCATGTTCCATCGTCATCCCTCATGTTCCCTTGTGTTTCCTAGTGTTCCCTCATGTTCCCTTGCGTTCCCTCATGTTCCCTCGTCATCCCTCATGTTCCCTTGTGTTCCCTCGTCATCCCTCATGTTCCCTTGTGTTCCCTCGTCATCCCTCATGTTCCCTAATGTTCCCTCGTCATCCCTCATGTTCCCTCGTGCTCCCCCATGTTCCCTTGTGTTCCCTCATGTTCCCTCGTCATCCCTCATGTTCCCTTCTGTTCCCTCATGTTCCCTCATGTTCCCTCGTCATCCCTCATGTTCCCTCATGTTCCCTTGTGTTCCCTCGTGTTCCGTCTCGTTCCCTTGTGTTCCCCTTGTTCCCTCATGTTCCCCCATGTTCCCTCATGTTCCCCCATGTTCCCTCGTGTTCCCTCATGTTCCCTCGTGCTCCTCTCTGATTGACAGAACTCTGAATTCTTCAACTTTTCTTCATTTGAATAAATCTTCATCTCTCAGTGAATTTAAATTATTTTGAATAAATAAATCTGCTCAAATTCTCAGAGTTCAACTCAACAAGGAAGCTGAGCAGCTGTTACACACACACACACAGACACAGACACACACACAGACACACACACACAGACACACACACACAGACACACACACAGACACACACACACAGACACACACACACACATAGACACACACACACACACACACACAGTACAACGAGAGGACCAACAAGAACAACACATCGGACACTGGATGCTCTGGATGCTCTGGATCGGCCTGCTGTCGCAGCGTGGATCGAGTTTTTCAAAGATCCGTCTCCAGGTTTGATTATTATTCATAAACACAGAAATTATTATTTTATTTTTCAGCAGGAAAAATCAGGAGGAAGATTGCAGGAGGAGGACGGGAGGAGGACAGCAGGAGGAGGACAGGAGGAGGAGGACGGGTGGAGGAGGACAGCAGGAGGAGGACCGCAGAAGGAGAAGGAGAGGAGGAGGAGGACCGCAGGAGGAGGACGGCTGGAGGAGGAGGACAGCAGGAGGAGGACAGCAGGAGGAGGACAGGAGGAGGAGGACAGCAGGAGGAGGACCGCAGAAGGAGAAGGAGAGGAGGAGGAGGACCGCAGGAGGAGGACGGCTGGAGGAGGAGGACAGCAGGAGGAGGACCGCAGGAGGAGGACGGCTGGAGGAGGACAGCAGGAGGAGGACGGCTGGAGGAGGAGGACAGCAGGAGGAGGACAGCAGGAGGAGGACCGCAGGAGGAGGACGGCTGGAGGAGGAGGACAGCAGGAGTAGGACAGCAGGAGGAGGACAGGAGGAGGAGGACAGCAGGAGTAGGGCAGCAGGAGGACAGCAGGAGGCGCGGCGGCTCTGATTGGACTATCTGAAGCGGCAGCTGGTAAAACATCAATTATAGAATAAACTTTTCTTCGTCTCGCAAAGAAAGAAAACGAGTTATTGTAACGAGTGATAAAGGAGCAAAATAATTGGATTTTCTTCTTCTCTTCTTCTCCTCTTTCTCCTCTTTCTTCTCCTCCACACGTCGTTCACTCGTTCTAAATGTTTGTGCAGGAAACGATCTTTGAACAAAGTTTATTTCATGCTAACATGATTAGCGCTTAGCGCCTCTCGAGGCCGCACCGCCGGGGGAAGAACATTACTCTCCAGATCAAGCTCTGAGCGTCTCATTATCTATTTGCCTTCGCTCCTCATTCTTTACTCTCCTCCCCCCCCTCCTCCCCCCCCTCCTCCTCCTCCGTCCTCTGGAAAGAGGAGGTGCTCGTCTACCGTCTGTTTGTGTTGTTGTCGTTCTGTCCTGAACAACAACAGAGGAAAGCAGCTCTATTATATCGGGCCAATTAGAGGAAGTGACCACACACACACTCACACACACAAACACACACACACACACACACACACACACACTCTACCACACACACACGTACACACACACACTCTCACACACACTCTACCACACACACACATACACAGCCACACACACAATCACACACACACACACACAACCACACACACACTTAAACACCGACCACTTCCTGTGTGTGTGTATGTGTGTGTATGCGTGTGTGTGGTTGTGTGTGTGGGTGAGTGTGTGTGTGTGTGTGTTGTGTGTGTGTGTGTGTGTGTGTGTGTGTGTGTGTATGTGTGTGTGGTTGTGTGTGTGTGTGTGTGTGTGGTTGTGTGTGTGTGGGTCAGTGAGTGTGTGTGTGTGTCAGAGCAGCAGCAGCCTTCATGATGTTCTCTCAGCCTCAACACGTCTAATGTGATTCATGAAGTTGGTCTCCGTTTAGAAAAGTTATTTTAACGGGCGGGCGATGCTCACGCGGCGCCAAGGCGACCCAAGGTCAAAAGGTTGCGTCGGACCAAAAGGAAGAACACATTAAAATCTGAGCAGAAAGATGAGGTCACTCAAGTGTTCGTGGTCTTAATCACCTCCGATTCTCTGGAGGCGGGAAGCAGAGGTCGTTACGCAACGTCTCCACCGGAGGCCTGTCAGTCACAGTAAGCCCCGCCCCTAAAGCGCCCCCTTTCAATCACAGTAAGCCCCGCCCCTAAAGCTCCCTGCTCCTTGGTCTGACTCTACAGACCATGAAGTATAAGTGATGACATCATTAGGGATGGGTATCGTTTTTATTTTTTCCGATACCGGTGCTAAACTGGTACTTTTATAACGATACCGGTGGCTAAACGTGCCTGAACCGATACTTCTTTTTTTTATTAAACGCACAATGAGGACATTAAAAACCTCTTTGGCCATATTCCCTATTATCATGGAAAACCGACAAACAACGGATATCAGTTAACATACACAATATATGTTCTCCAATATAGGATGTGATGTGTATCGTCATGTGCAGACCTCATAGGGTTAATCTTGTCACTGTTTTGATGGGCAAAGAGAACAACCAATGAGAGGGCTTGAAGATGACATGTGACACATAAAGTTTTGCTTCTGACAGCAAGAGGTCCACTGAAACAAAGTGATGCCCCGTGGTCTTTATTCCTCCGTTATTATATTCCCGGTAACACCGGGTATACGGCCCCGCTACACACCAACACATCTGCTAGCAGACTGTCACGCACGTAGGTAGCTCGTACGAGCTAGATTAAACATGGTTATAATGGTTAATGTAATATTTCTTGGCCTACTTTTATGAATGCAAGACTTGTAATCAACGTTCCGGTACTAGCCTGAGTTCAGGCTGATCTTTTATTCATCGGTCTCCCCGTGTTCAGGGGGACCGGTGACGGTCTCCCCGTCCAGCCTGATGCTGCTGTGCTCCACACGGGTTCACGTAGTCACACACGGCCACGCCTCCGCTCTCAAAGTTAAATATGATTGGCTATCGTAACCTGGTGACAGGGCGGAGTCACCTGAGAAGTTCACAGCAATAGTTTTTTTCAATTTCTATCGGCTCAGGCACCGGAAAGAAGCACCGGTTGCCTTTCGATCCGGGTAATACCGGTTGTATTGGAACCGTGCCACATTAGCACCGGTTTCCGGTACCCAACCCTAGACATCATGCTGTATAGAAGAAGACTAGAAACTAGAGACTGAGATGTTTACATGTTTACTGAGGGAATACATCAAGAGAAGTAGAGTCACTAGATAGACTTCTATACAACCAGAGGAGTCCCCTGGTGGTCAGGAGAGAGAATGCAACTCTAACACATGAAGACTTGACTTCTATACAACCAGAGGAGTCGCCCCCTGGTGGTCAGGAGAGAGAATGCAGCTTCACCACATGAAGCAGAGACTTCTATACAACCAGTTCCTCTGCAGCTCTCCTTCACTGAAGCTCTGCCTCTCAGACATTCCGCTCACATCACTTTCCACCTGAGGAATCAGGAACAGGTTTTCTCATCAGACCTGGTCCTGCCAGCTCGGCTCAGCCAACACGCGTCCAGCGGCTCGGCCGCTCGGCGCCGCTCGGCGCTCTTTAATATTTATTGGTGACGACACGACGAGCCGCAGGAACACAAACCACGCCGCCACTTTTATTATTCTCATTTCAGCGTTCTCTCTCTGCCAGTTTCATCTCTGAATTATTCACAGCACCGCTACCTGCAGCAAGCGTGCTTCCTCCTCCTCCTCCTCCTCCTCCTGCTCCTGCGCCTCCTCCTGCTTCTCATCCTCCTCCTCCTCCTCCCCCTCCTCCTCCTCCTGCTTCTCCTCCTCCTGCTCTTCCTCCCCCTCCTCCTCCTGCTCCTCCTCGTTCTCCTCCTTCTCATCCTCCTCCTCCTCCTCCCGCTCAGCCGCTCATTAATTAATCACATCATTCGACTTATGGATTTTAATATCGTGAATAATTAACGGCGGGGCTTTATCTTAAGAGAGGACAAACAAGTCATCAGAGTAATGAACTGTGGACGGAGCTCCGAGTGAGGAGGCGCAGGTTCACGAGGCGCAGCGTCAGGAGAGGCAGCGAGAGGAGGCACGAGTAGGCGCAGCATGAGGAGGCGCAGCGTGAGGAGGCGCAGCGCGAGGAGGCGCAGCATGAGGAGGCGCAGAGCGAGGCGCAAGCGAGCGAGGCAAGCGAGGCGCCGAGGAGGCGCAGTGTGAGGTGCAAGCGAGGCGCAGAGCGAGGAGGCGCAACGCGAGGAGGCGCAGTGTGAGGAGGTGCAGAGCGAGGAGGCGCAGAGCGAGGAGGCGCAGAGCGAGGAGGTGCAGCGTAGTCCTCTCAGTGTCTCATTGTTCGGTGCTCTTCTTCTCTCCGTGTGTTTCCCGTAACGAGTTCGGGGTCGCGACTCCTCCGCCTCCGCCAACACCAGCTTCTTCTAAAAATGGCGTTTAGCCGCCGTGGCCCGGGTAATCTGTTCCCCGCTCTCCGAGCCGAGAGGGAGGCGCCAGCTAAAGGTCACGCCGCGGCCCGCGCAGGGTCACCGGTGGGGGGCGTATCGATCCGGGAGACGAGAGCGGCCACGATCAGAGCGGCGAGCGATCAGAGGGCGTTGTGACTGAGCAGGATGAAGATGGAGGCGGTCTCTCAGGATGAAGACGGAGGCGGTCTCTCAGGATGAAGATGGAGGCGGTCTCTCAGGATGAAGGCGGAGGCGGTCTCTCAGGATGAAGATGGAGGCGGTCTCTCAGGATGAAGGCGGAGGCGGTCTCTCAGGATGAAGACGGAGGCGGTCTCTCAGGATGAAGGCGGAGGCGGTCTCTCAGGATGAAGACGGAGGCGGTCTCTCAGGATGAAGGCGGAGGCGGTCTCTCAGGATGAAGACAGAGGCGGTCTCTCAGGATGAAGGCGGAGGCGGTCTCTCAGGATGAAGATGGAGGCGGTCTCTCAGGATGAAGGCGGAGGCGGTCTCTCAGGATGAAGATGGAGGCGGTCTTTTCCCGCTCGGCGCCGCGAGGCCGCCAAATAATTAACCGCCGAATCACGAGGGACGAGAATTTCATTCGAGCCGCGGCGGAGGAACGTTTATGAATCATCGTGAAGAACTCGACTCCGCCTCCTGGACCAGCTGGTTCTGATGAAGAGGAGCAGAGGGGGAGGGGCTTAGGGGGGAGGGGTTTAGTGTTGTTTATATAGTGTTAATTATCAAGTGTTATTTCTGTAATGAGGTTGATTCTGCATCATGATGTACAAAACAATAACGAGTCTTATATAATAAGTTATTAACTATTATCCTTATTTATTCACTTATAATTATAAAAACAGATTTTGGAGTTTAAAAGTACACTATTGTTCTTTTAAAGGTGTAACATGTAAAAATATACACTTTGGTGGTGACACGCTCCTTGTGGCGCCCCCTGGTGGTGACACGCTCCTCGTGGCGCTCCCTGGTGGTGACACGCTCCTCGTGGCGTCCCCTGGTGGTGACTCGCTCCTCGTGGCGCCCCTTGGTGGTGACACGCTCCTCGTGGCGCTCCCTGGTGGTGACACGCTCCTCGTGGCGTCCCCTGGTGGTGGCGCGCTCCTCATGGCGCTCCCTGGTGGTGGCGCGCTCTTCATGGCGCCCCCTGGTGGGGATTGCAGCTCCTTCCCTCTCCGTAACGCGGCCGCTTTGAACTCTGGGTAATTGCCCCATTTCCTCGCTGAGCCGCCGGAGGCCGAGCCGCTCCGGCCCACGCGAGGCGGCGGAGTCGTGACCCGGGCGGCGAGCAGCAGAGTCCCCTACCCCGCCGCCGTAATGAGGCTCTCCTTACGCCCCGGCCTGAGGGGTCTGGGCGGCGTCCTACAACCCCGGCGTGATTAAACGTGGGGGTGACTCCGGCGAGCGCCGCTTGCCTCAGATTAAAACGGCGTTTGACTTGGAGGAACCGCCTCCCCGCCTTAGTTCCGCCTTCAGGACGCCGTTCCCGCCGTTCGTCCCCCGCCGGTGTTTGAATTGTTCTTCGAGTCCCGCAGGACTTCATCCTGAAGTTCTGGCGCTCAATTATGCTAATCATGCTAACGATGCTAATTGCGCCTGTAGCGCTGCTTGCCTTAGCATGGTTAGCATTGTTAGCATGATTAAAACACTTAGGGGCCTTAGCATCGTTCGGGGCAACATTCAACTTTCCAGCATTTGCTGATCATGCTAACGATGCTGACCTCGCTCAGGCGAGCAGCGCTACAGGAGCAATTAGCATAGTTAGCGCATTTAGCATCATTAGCATAATTAGCACCGTTAGCATCGTTCGGGGCAACATTCAGCTTTCCAGGAAACTCTCCGTCTCACGAGAAGTTCTGCAGTCGGACTTCAGGAAGCAGAACGAAACGTTACGGAGCTTCATGAGTTCATCAACGGTTCATCTCCTTATAGTTACATATTATATAGTTATATATTTATATATTTACATAGTTATATATTTATATATTTATATAGTTATATATTTATATACTGCTGAGTAGCTTCTATATTTCCCAACAGGGATCCATAAAGTTGTATCCTTCCTTATTTCCTTGGGGAGCGGCGCCTCCTCTTATCTGCATTCATCATCCTCCACTGGTTGATAATAGGAGGTAATGTGAGAGAGGAGTTAGGGAGGAGGAGAGGAGAGAAGAGGAGAGAAGAGGAGAGAAGAGGAGAGAAGAGGAGAGGAGAGAGGAGGAGGAGGAGAGGAGGAGAGGAGAGGAGAGGAGGAGAGAGGAGGAGAGGGGGACCAATCAGATCGCTGGAAATAAGAGAGCGTCGGTCTCCATCACACTGAGCTAAAGTTCTTCTTGTTGTTCTTGTTCTTGTTTCTGTACTTGTTCTTCTTCTTGTTCTTCTTGTTCTCGTTCCTCTTCTTCTCTACAAGGTGTTGAGAGAAGAAGAGGAGGGAGAGGAGTCCGTGACGTTCTCGTGTCTCCAGTGTTTATCCCTCAGTTAGTCGTCCTCTGGTTCTTGTTATTTCGTTGTGTTTCTGTGTTTTGGTATTTTCGGCTGAAATGAGACGTCCTGATTGGCTGAAATGAGACGTCCTGATTGGCTGAAATGAGACATCCTGATTGGCTGAAATGAGACATCCCGATTGGCTGAAATGAGACGTCCTGATTGGCTGAAATGAGACGTCCTGATTGGCTGAAATGAGACATCCTGATTGGCTTCTGGGAACCGGAGGAATAGGTCGAATAAAAAAAGGACAGCAGCTTTTTCTCTGCCTCTGTAATTGGCAGTAATGCTGCGACCGTGGCAACAGGCGTGTTGCTAGACAACCAGCCCCTCGCTCCAGCCGGCCGGCGCACAGAGAGTATTATGGGATGTTCGGAGCCTCGCTCGCTCGCCGGCTG
>CM070095.1:10643574-10648574 GCA_036178185.1 Liparis tanakae
TCCTCGTTTTAATGAACAGAACCTTGTGCGTGTCGCGGCGCCGCCATCGCGTCCCCCCATCGCACATTAGAAAAGGAAACTTAATTAAAAAGATATCACAAAAGGCTGTCGGGCTAAACTCGCCTTTTCAATTACACTTCCTCTCGTGGCTTAAAGCTCTCAATCAGCAAACATCACGCCGGGCGCCGAGCCGCTGCCACGCCGCCGCCACGACAAACATCTGGTCACACGCCGGCGTCAGGCCGGAGCAGCTGGAAGTAAAACACAAAAAACACACTAAATACATTAAACACACTAAATACTTTAAACACATTAAATACATTAAATACAATAAATACATTCAATACATTAAACACATTAAACACATTAAGTACATTAAGTACATTAAACACATTAAACACATTAAACATCTTAAACACATTCAATACATTAAACACATTAACACATTAAACACATTAAACACATTAAATGCATTAAACACATTAAAGCGACACTGTGTAACTTTTCCTTTAGCGCCCCCTTCAGGTATTTAACGTCTGGTTCTCGAGCCATATATGGCTCAGACCCGCCGGTGTTCTCCACAGCAGCATGCCACTCCGTCTCTACGAGTCGCGTAGTGGAGCAAATAAAAAGTCACCTGCGAGCGTGGACTGGCACTATATGACGTTGCGTAATCACTGCCAGACAGCAAGTTTAAGTACTTCCGCCAGTCCCAACCGGAAGTACCGGGCCGGTCCCAACATCTTACATTCAGCAGTTTTCTGACCACAGACCCCCGATGGCGGTGGCGGAGGAGCAAATCAACATATTAAAAGTCATTGTAGCGGCACAATTTTTTTCAAGCCGTTATTTTAAGGTGGAAAAGTTACATAGTGGGGCTTGAAACACATTAAATACATTAAACACATTAAATACCTTAAATACGTCAATGGTGGTGGAGAACAAATGTTTATTTGACTTGAATGTTTCTGTCGTGTTCCAGACGTTTCGGGGCGTCGATCGCCGTAGAAACGTAACAAGAGGAGGCGACAAAGACGAGGACTGAAAAAACTTACTATCAGGCAAGGGGGCGTGGCTTCTGAGTCTGGGGGAGGGGCCACATTTGAATGTTGGGATTGCAAAAAAATAAAAAAATAAAAATCCTACTTGTTGAACTGGAGAAATATTATAAGAAATAAATACTTTGACCATGAAAAGTAATGGTTGGTCGTTTGTGTTATTTTCACGAAGCGGAAGCTGAAGCTAATTATAAGAAGCTAAAGCTGTCGGATCGTCACCAACGCCTGTTCAAGCTGAACGGACGTTCTGTTCATGAATCTTTAATTCAACTCATCCGTCAGAAGAAGGACCACCCAGTGACCACCGGTGTACTCCAGGACTTCTGTAAAGACTCGTCTCCTCGTGGAGTTCTGGCTCCGCCTCCTCTTCACGTCTCCGGCCACCATCAATGATTGAAGTGAATAACAAAGCGAGGGTTCAAATCCCTCTCATCTCTTTAGATCTCATCTCATTACATTACATTACATGTCATTTAGCAGACGCTTTTATCCAAAGCGACTTACAATAAGTGCATTTCAACCTAGAGTACAAACTAAGAACAACAAGAATACAGAAAGTAACATTTCCTCAACATAGTCAAACTACAAAAGTACCATAATAAGAGCCATTCAAGTGCTACTAAAGTGCAAGTCTGTGTTTAATCCAGATATAGTCGGAAAAGGTGCGTTTTCAGTTTCCGGCGGAAGATGTAGAGACTTTATGCTGTCCTGATGTCAGTGGGGAGCTCGTTCCACCACTGAGGAGCCAGGACAGTGATTAGCTCGAGGTGATGGAGTCACAAGTCGGTTGGCTGTTGCCGAGCGGAGCGAACGTGCCAGGGGTGTACGGTGTGACCATATCCCGGATGTAGATGGGGCCCGATCCGTTCAGAGCACGGTACGCCAGAACCAATGTTTTGAAGCGGATGCGGGCCGCCACCGGTAGCCAGTGAAGAGAGCGGAGGAGCGGAGTGGTGTGAGTGAATTTCGGGAGGATGAAGACCAGTCGAGCAGCTGCATTCTGGATGAGCTGCAGAGGCCGGATGGCCTTAGCAGGTAGACCAGCCAGGAGGGAGTTGCAGTAGTCGAGGTGCGAAATGACCAGAGCCTGGACCAGAACCTGCGCCGCCTTCTGGGTAAGAAGAGGCCGTATTCTCCAGATGTTGTGCAGCATGTACCTACAGGAACGCGCTGTCGCAGCGATGTTGGCCATCAGGGAGAGTTGACTGTCTAGCGTCACGCCGAGGCTCCTGGCAGTCAGGGTAGGAACAGTAGCTCGGTCTTGTCAGGGTTGATCTTCAAGTGGTAAGCAGACATCCACTGAGAGATGTCGGTCAGACAGGCAGAGATTCGCGCCGCCACCTGTGTTTCGGACGGTGGGAACGAGAAGATCAGTTGGGTGTCATCAGCATAGCTATGGTAGGAGAAGCCATGCAAACGAATGACAGAGCCGAGAGAATTGGTGTATAGAGAGAAGAGGAGGGGACCCAGGACGGAGCCTTGAGGAACCCCAGTAGTGCGAGGACAAGGATCATATACAGATCCACTCCAAGTTACCCGGTAAGTGCGGTCGGTGAGGTAGGAAGAGAAAAGAGCGAGTGGTGTGCCTGAGATCCCCAGGTCCTGAAGAGAAAAGAGAAGGATCTAGTGGTTCACGGTGTCAAATGCGGCAGAAAGGTCTAGAAGGATAAGGACAGAGGAGAGAGAGGCTGCTCTAGCAGAGTGAAGCTGCTAAGAGACAGCAAGGAGGGCCATCTCTGTTGAGTGGCCGGCCTTGAATCCAGACTGGTGGGGGTCAAGAAGGTTGTTGCCGTGGAGATAGGAGGACACTTGGTTAAAGATAGCTCGCTCCAGAGTTTTGGAAAGAAAGGGAAGAAGAGAGACCGGTCTGTAGTTGCTGACTTCAGACGGGTCGAGCGTGGGTTTCTTCAGGAGAGGGTTGACTCTTGCCTCCTTTAGAGAGTTGGGGAAACAGCCAGTTGAGAGGGAGCTATTAATAAGATGGGTGAGAAAGGTCAGAAGGTCAGGAGCAACAGCCTGGAGGATGTGAGACGGGACGGGGTCAAGGGCGCAGGTGGTCGGTCGAGCAGAGGTCACCAAGCTAAGAACTTGACTGGGAGACAGGGGGGTAAATGAGGAAAGAGAGGGGGATGAAGGAGTTGGTGTAGGTGAAGTGATAGAGGATGGATTAGTAAAGGACGAGTGTATGTCGTCTATCTTGTTTGTAAAGTAGTCGACAAAGTGGCTCGGCAAAATAGAGGAAGGAGGGGGACTCGGGGGATCAAGGAGGTTGGAAAAGATAGAAAAGAGTTTTTTGGGGTTAGAGAAGGAAGACTGAATTTTGGTCAGGTAGAAAGAGCTTTTGGCTGCAGAGATAGAGGCAGAGAAGGAGGAGAGAAGAGATTGATAGCAGAGCAGGTCTTCCGCTTGATTCGATGGCGCCATTTCCTTTCCGTCGCTCGCAAGTTGGCTCTCTCGGTACGCGCCGAGTCGGACAACCAGGGAGCCGGAGAGGATTTGCGAACCTGTCGCGTCTTAATAGGACAAAGCGAATCAAGAGATGAAGACAGGGACGAGAGGAGAGTGTCTGCGGCAGAGTTAGGCTGCATGAGTGAGAAGGAGTCAGTTGAGGGGAGAGCAGATAGGACAGAGGAGGCCAGAGAGGAAGGACAGAGGGTGCGAATGTTGCGTCGTACAGGTACAGAGTCTGTGGATACGGGTGGGTTAGTACCAGAGAGTGAGAGAGAGTAAGAGATGAAGTAGTGGTCAGAGACATGCAGAGGAGTTACAGTGAGGTTAGAGGTAGAGCAGTCTCTAGTAAAAATGTAATCAAGGTGGTTGCCAGCTTTGTGAGTAGGAGGGGAGGGACTGAGTGAGAGGTTAAAGGAAGACAGTAAGAGTACGAGATCACATGACTTCTCAGTCTGGATGTTCAAGTCACCCAGAAGGATGAGCGGGGGGCCGTCCACCGGGAAGTTGGACAGGAGGACGTCCAGCTCCTCCAAGAAGTCTCCCAAAGAACCAGGGGGACGGTAGAGAACAACAATGTGTAGCTGAACCGGATGAGTAACCGTCACAGCATGAAACTCAAAAGTCAGTGGGGTAAAAAGTGGAAGCGGAGAGAGAGAGAAACACCATTTGGGGGAGATGAGTAAACCTGTACCTCCACCCCGACCAGAGGGTCTGGGTGTGTGACTGAAGGAGAAGGCCGAGGAGAGAGCAGCCGGGGTAGACGTGTTGTCAGGCGTGATCCAGGTCTCAGTGAGAGCCAGGAAGTCAAGCGACTGCTCCACAGCAAAGCCAGAGATGAAGTCGGCCTTGCGGTTGGCAGACTGACAGTTCCAGAGGCCTCCTGTGACAAGGTGCTGGGTGTGAGTAGAACGGGTAGGTAGGAGAACAGAGGAGGGATTCCGGTACGCGAATGAACGAGTCCTATAGTAACTACGAGTAGAAATATGCACAGGTATGGAAAACACACACATATTTACAAAATGGTGTAATACTCCGCCACCCACGAAGACTCCAATGGAAGACTCCTATGTCTTTGTCCTCCGAGTCTTCGTCCGATGAGTCACACAACGCTTCAGATGACGCCTGTAGACCCAATCCGGTTATGAACAGTTTTCCTAATTACCTCCAGCCGCGTTAATCACCGGCCCTTTTTGTATTCAAATGACGCTCTATTGAAACCAGGTGATGAGCGATCGTCCAATCAGTGTAGCTTCCGCTCACAGTGACTGGAAACATTTCTCACCCAAAACAAATCTTAAACAACACAGATTAACAATCTAGGAGCTTAAAAACAGCAGATACAACAGTAATTTAGCAGATTTAACTAATTTAAAGAAGATACTTAACAGGATCCAAGAAGTCAGTAGTCCTTCCTCCAAGGTAGAAAATGCACTCCATCTCTAAACGCTGAGGAACCGCCAGAATGTTTAACAGCTCCTCCTCCTCCTCCGC
>CM070095.1:10653574-10668574 GCA_036178185.1 Liparis tanakae
GCCACGTCACCGGGGAGGAGAGAGGAGGAGAGAGGAGGAGAGAGGAGGACAGAGGAGCTCCATGACCAGCAACCAGGACCTCCAGCAGCCGAGGCCCGCTGGGACGCATCCCACAATGCACTGGGAGCAGGGGGGCGGGGCTCAGCTTTTCCTCTCGTCTCCACCCGGGGGAGGGAGGGAGGGAGGGAGGGAGGATGGCCGGCCGTCAGCAGCGAGGAGGCAAAGTTCCTCTAGGAAAGAGGAAGCAGGAGAGGCGACTTCTGCTTTCCTTTGGGGGTCTCAGTGGAGAGGACCGGAGTTTATGTGGGAGAATAATAATGAGCTCCTACACACGGTGGGGATAACAAGAACAACAAGAAGAACAAGAACAAGAATAAGGAGAAGGAGAAGGAGAAGGAGAAGAAGAAGAAGAAGAAGAAGAAGAAGAAGAAGAAGAAGAAGAAGAAGAGAACACGATCAAGAAGAAGAAGAAGAAGAAGAAGAAGAAGAAGAAGAAGAAGAAGAAGAAGAAGAAGAAGAAGAAGAAGAAGAAGAAGAAGAAGAAGAAGAAGAAGAAGAAGAAGAAGAACCACATTTTGTCTCTTTTGTTTCCATTGGTTCATCTTAGAGATCATTTTTGTTATTGTATTACTCTCATTGAAAGAGATGAAACACACACACACACACACACACACACACACACACACTGGCCTCTGACCCTCCCGCTGCAGCCCGGTCTCTGTGGTAATGGCCCAGGTGATCTGAAGTGTGTGTTTCCTGTGTTTCTCTCTCTGTGATCAGACTCGTCTTCCTGAGCGTTTCCTGGTTCATTCAGAGAGGAGCGGCCGGATGACACGTCACCCACAGTTTATTTATTATTGTTTTAATCCGTTTCCATTTCATGTAATGAAACTGCATGCTTGGTAATGTGTATATATATATATATATATATATATATATATATTTCAAAATAATTTTATATATATGTATTATATATAAATATATAGTGCATACATATTTAGTGCATATATATGTATATTCATAATTATATATATACTGTATATATACAAATATAATATATATATATACACATAAAGTATTATATATTGAAATATAAATATTTATTTATACATATATATATTTATTAATAATATATATATATATATATATATATTATATAAAAATATGTATATATAATATTTATATATAAATATTTATTTCTACATATATATTTCGAAATAAATGTATATATATATAGTATATATAAATATATAGTACATACATCTATATTTAGTTTTATATATATATATATATATATGAATATATACAGTATATATATTTCTAAATAATATACATATACTGTATATATATAATACATATACATATAAAGTATTATATATTTAAATATAAATATTTATTCATACATATATATTTCTAAATAAAATATGTTCATGGGCTGAATTTATATATACTGTATATATTTTATATATATATATATATATATATATATATATATATATATATATATATATATATATATATATATATATTCAGCCCATAAACTGACATGTCGTTTCTTCTCCATCAAACTGAAACTTCTCTTCATGTTTCTCTTGTGATATCATCGTGAAGCGGTGAATCTGATCCCTCGTCTTCAAGGGAGACGTTTTCCTCCATCAATCCTGGTGTGAGTGTGTGAGTGTGTGTGTGTGTGTGTGTGTGTGTGTGTGTGTGTGTGTCTGTGTGTGTGTGTGAGCGTGGGAGGGTTATTGGAACTAACAGAGGAGACAAAATGGTTCAATTAGCTCGTCAGTTTCTGACGGCAGTCACAACGTCTCCTCAAGTGAGCTCCAGCTTAATAGGAAGTCAGCCGCCAGCGGGAAGTCAGCCGCCAGCAGGAAGTCATGCGTCAACAGGAAGTCAGCCGCCAGCAGGAAGTCAGCCGCCAGCAGGAAGTCATGCGTCAACAGGAAGTCAGCCACCAGCAGGAAGTCAGCCGCCAGCAGGAAGTCAGCCACCAGAAGGAAGTCACCCGCTAGAAGGAAGTCAGCCACCTGCAGGAAGTCAGCCCCCAGCAGGAAGTCGTTTGTCAAGAGGAAGTCGGCCGTCTACAGCAAGTAAGCCGCAAGCAGGAAGTCAAGCGTCAACAGGAAGTCAGCCACCAGCAGGAAGTCATGCGTCAACACAAAGTCATGTGTCAACAGGAAGTCAACCAAAATCTGTGGAAAAGACTATGTTTAACAATCTGAATGCATCCTTTTTAGAAACTAAAAACACCAACAAACTCTCTCATTCTCTTTGTCTTTCTCCTTCTCTTTCTCTCTCTCTTTCTCCTTCACTGTCTACTTAATTATCGTTCTCTCTTTCTCCTTCTCCGTCTCCTTCTCTCTCTTTCTCATTCTCTTTCTCTTCCTCCTTATCTTTGTCTTTCTCCATCTTTCTCTTTATCTCTCTCTCTTTCTCCTTCTCTGTCTACTTAATTATTGTTCTCTCTCTCTTTCTCCTTCTCCGTCTCCTTCTCTGTCTTTCTCCTTCTTCTTCTCTTTCTTTCTCTTTCTCCTCTTTCTCTTTCCACCAATCTCGGTGAGTGTTTTCCTTCCTAATCTCGGCAGCGCTCATAATCCTGATGGCGCGGCGTGGCCCTAAAGGCGGCGTGACCCTCAGCGTGACCTTCAGCGCTCCCTCTCGTGTGCGCGGCCCGCTTCACCTCCCATGATGCACTGCTCGCCTTCACGCGTGTGATTCATCCGCCAGACGCTTCTAAAGCTGCGGGCGCCACGGGCGTCACCGGGACCTCGCCGCCCATGTTTACCCAGAATGCATCCTGTTCGCCACAATAACAAAAAGTAATCTCAATCCCAAATGTCAGAGGCGGAGAGGCGGAGCTTAGTGTTGTTGTTGTTGTCAGCCCGAGGCGAGAGTGTGTGTGTGTGTGTGTGGGAGTGTGTGTGTGTGTGAGAGTGTGACAAACACACACAGACACACACAAACAGACACACACAAACACACACACACAGACACACACAGACAGACACACACACACACACACACACATACAGGCACACACACACACACACTCACACAGGTAATCCGGCCCTGCGCTCTAAGCGTGGCTGAAGCCTCTGTGTGTCCACACCTCCACGGCTGGTTGAATCCTATTGGCTCAGGCAGCGCAGCAAATAACCGTTTAACACACCCCGCTGTGTGAGTGTGTGTGTGTGTGTGTGAGAGTGTGAGTGTGTGTGTGTGTTTGTGTGTGAGAGAGTGTGTGTGTGTGTGTTTGTGTGTGTGTGTGTGTGTGTGTGAGAGTGTGAGTGTGTGTGTGTGTGTTCAAACAGTTGTCTCTTTATATTTACAGGAGGATGTGTTGATGGTAAAGCAGCCGGTCCGACTCTTTAACCTCCGGACACTTCGGTGTTCACGAGAAACCGACAACCAGACGGCAGCCAGCGGCTCCTACCTCGTACCACGGCTCATATTTGGTCCCACGCTCGGCCGGCGATGACTTTTTCAGGGCAGAGAGCGGTGACAAGGGTAAAAGAGGAAGAGGAGGCCCAAGGGAGAGAGGCAGAGAATAGCCTTGAGGATGAGGAGGAGGCCACGAGGGACTGGCTGCTGGGAACGCTGAGGCTGCTGCATGCTGGGAAGTTTTCCTCATGTGACATTTAGAGAAGAGGGGGCGAATCGCCATTCATAATGATTCCAGATGTTCTTTGATCTTCATCCTGTGGGAATCCGTCCCTCCACGAAGTTACAATAAATATCTCCTCAAAGCAGCGGACGGCTCGTGTCACATACACACACACACACACACACACACACACACACACACACACACACACACACACACACACACACACAAACACACACATACACACACACACACACACAAACACATACATACACACACTGTTAGAAAAAAACCCGTAAAAAAACGGTCAAATGACTGGCAGCAATGGCTGCCAAACAAAAACCGTAAATTTAAGGTAAAATACCTTACTTCAAAAAAAAGGACGAAAAACATAAATTTACAGTAATTTTCATTAAAGATGTTGCAGTGAAATACTGTTATTTAAAAGATTTTTCCTGTAATATTACAGTCAAACACCTTCAATGAAGTGATATTTCTAAAGCTTCTACAGTGAAATACTGTAATTTTACAGATTTTTTTCCATATTATTACAGTCAAATACCTTCAATAAAGGGATATTTCTAAAGCTTCTGCAGTGAAATACTGTCATCTTACAGATTTTTTATTACATTACATGTCATTGAGCTGATGCTTTTATCCTACGCAACTTACAATTCTGTTATATTCATACACCTTAGACACAGCTACAGGGAGCAATTCAGGGTTAAGTGTCAACTAAGGGGATTGAACCTCCAACCCTGTGCTTGAAAGACGGACCTGCTACCCACTGACCCATAGTCTCCCATGATATTAGAGATTTGTTATATTACAAACATTTGAGGACTTGGGAACCTTCGAAGGAGTGCATTTTTTCTTCTTCTCGGTTTTTAAACCACTGCCAAGCAGGGATGCTAAGTGCTAGATATTGCCATCCTACATGGTTGGCCCCATTTGGGAGTGGCTACAACCTGTTAAAGAAAGCTAAGCTCTGACATGTTTAGAAAAAAAGAAGCTAAAATCAACCCAAACTCTTAACAGGGTCTCAGACTTATTAAATCACACACCCTCTTCAAGTCCCGGATTTCAGACACAATTAACTCTGGTGGGTGTTTTGGGGGAAATGTCACCCCATCACATCATTGTAGGCCCTGTCCTGAGTGTCCGTGTTCAATCTTGTTTATCCAGGACTAATATTTAGGAGATTATGACCATTTTGCACTTGTCAAAAGATATGCGAATATAAGAGAATAAGGCCCAATTTGACCATTTGGACCTTTTTTTAGGCCCTTAACTTGCAGCTATCAGTCTCAAACGTTATGGTATTCATATCCAGATGTTCCTCTTTGAATCTGAAGAGGATCCAAAGATCTAAGTTGGTTGAAAATAGAAAAATTAACTAATGGTTTGGTTTTAAGGATTCTCCTCTTGTAAAGATTTTGGAGGCGATTTCACCCCATGATGTCAATGTATTATATTTAGGTAAATATAATATGTAAAATTGATTTTAAAGACATTTAGGAGGTTACGGGTCAGTTGGCAGAGTATAGTGGGTTTGTTTGTGTGTGTATGTGTGTGTGTGTGTGTATGCATGTGTGTGTTTAAAAAGATGTTAGTGTGTCAGAATTTCTTTTAGTTATTTATTATCAGTTCTTGCCCTTGATGGACTGGCGGCCTGTCCAGGGTGTCCCCTGACTTCGCCCTATGTCAGCTGGGATCGGCTCCAGCGCCCCGCGACCCTAATGAGGATAAGCGGTATTGGTAATGGATGGATTATCAGTTCTGATTACAAATATTGGACTCTGGACACATATCGCCCTATAATGCTCCTCTAAAGAACAAGTATCAAAACTAATCATTATTTCTTCTACTTTGTACTCTTAAAACAACTGCAATATGTTTAATGTAATGAAAAAAGTTAGCTAAATTTAGATTTAGAATTATAGAGATTTAATGTAAAAGTACACATTAATATAAATATAATGTGATCTACCTTAAAACTACAAAGAAAATCGTTAAATTGTTAGTATGGACATAAACCTACATATGAGGAGCTACACATTTAATTACAGGTAATAATTGTTATTTTACATGAATTTGTATGTCATTTAAGAAAACGGTAAAACGACTGTATTAATAATCCAGTCATGTCTCCTTACAAAAATGGGAAAAAAATGATATTTTGTATTACGAGCATAATACCTAAATTAACAGTTGGGCTGTTAATTAGTTGGAATGCTTCAGCAGTCCAACTCTTTGTAAGGAATGCTTCAGCAGCAGTCCAACTCTTCTTGTTAATCTTTTTTTTATTTAAACTTTTATTATTCTTTCTTTTCTTCTGTTTTTTCAGTTATTTTTTTCATATTTCAAATATGTCCAGACATTTTAACTTATTTCATTATATATTTCAGCTATTTCAAACCTATTTCGGCTATTTTTTAGACATTTTCAACTATTTCCAAACCTATGTTCTATTCTTCTTTTATTAGTTGGAATTTTCAGCTTCAGCAGTCAACTCTTGTTCCAAATTTTAGTTGGAAATGCTCTTTCAGCAGTCCAACTTTCAGCTTCTTCTGTAATCTTTATTTAAACTTTTTATTATTCTTCTATTTCTTCCGTACCTTTTCGTCCCTCTTCTACTCCTTCATATATTCAGCTATTTAAACAATTCAAATATTAAAAAATTCAGCTTCTTCAGACTTGGAATGGCATTACTTTTCATATTTCAAATGTTTCAAATGTTTTATATTTAAATACTTTTATGTCATTTTAAATTCATCAGTTCCTATGGAGAAAATCTTCAATTTTAAAAAAGCTTACAGTATCTTCATACTTTCAGCAAATTCAGCAATTTAATTTTTCATATGTTCAGATAGCCTTCAGCTATTACTGTATATTTTCAAATATTTTTTATCTTTTCAAATTTTCAAATTATTTTTTTTTTAGGAATAAATAATGAATGGGATCCAATGAGAGAACTCTTCAAATCCGCTTCAACTTGTTCAACTTTAAAAGCTTACCATATCGGCATACATTCAGCTAAAGACACAATTCCACTTTTAAAATGTTGACAGAGGTGTTAGCTATAACTTTATAATTCATATTCTGTTCATATCTCGTATAGTTATTTAATTGTTATTATTTTAGTTTGATGTGTTTTTCCGCTCCTCCTAGGAGCTTACAATGGATGTGTGTGGGAAGTCTAGAGCTGTGACGTCATGGCTAGAGGGACAGCTGCGTCAGGATCAAGCGGAAATTATTTTTGTAAATCGCTACTACGGCCACAATTCTTACTCTTTAGACATATTTTGTTGATAAAGTAATAGGGAATATTGTGCTTGTCATAGAAATGTGACTGTGGAATCCAACAGTTTCCCAGATGTCTCGAGAAGCCTTTACGAGGGAGAAGTCCACTTTTCTGCTCAGTCATCGCCATTGTAATTCTGAGCGCCTTTCAACTTTTTTTGAAGCAAACAGGAGCATTTTCTGAACTGCGACTATACCCTCATTTCTTAACCTAAAAATATTTAAGGAGATGTCAACGTTCACACAAGCCTTGAGCTTCTCCTAATGTAGACGTTTTTAGGGTGAGAGTTATGGTTCTCTTTCAAATCCAAATGTTCTGACGGGTTGCTTTCATCAGATTCTCAGCTGTCTGTCTCTTATTTTCAGTTATTTTCAGTTAGTGGGGCAGCTAACAGCATTTTTGATGAAGAATCGTTCAAATGTGGATACAACGACCAAACTTACTCTATGGATTCTGCTCTTCCAATAAAGAACGTTAGCCAACGCAAAAAAAGCTCATGTCGGTCGCGGCGGCCATTTTATTTCCCGCCATTATTAAAATATGCGTTTTCCATGATATCTCCTGAAAAAAACATCAAAGCACATATAAGATAATGTCAACCCCTATGTTTTGATGGTCAAGGATTGCAATGATACCATAGACGGCATCATTGAATGCTTTGTGTTATTCATGGCCACCATTTTGCCTTCCTCCATAACCAAATTCTGTATTTTTGCGTCATATCTCTTCAGCCAAACGCAATAAATGAAAAGTGGTAATATCTACCCCTATGTTTTGATGGTCAAGGATTACAATGATACCATACACAACACCATGCACTTTATACACTGACCAACGGTGTGTGCGTGTGTGAGGACGCGTGCACGCGGGTGTGTCTATATATGGAGAGATATTAGAGATATTTCATATTTAAGTTATTTTCAGCTATTTTCATTTATTCATTTCATATTTCAATTATTTTCAGTTATTCATTTCCTATTTCAGCTATTTCCAGATATTGTCAGTTATTTTCAGTTATTCATTTCATATTTCAGCTATTTCCAGATGTTTTCAGTTATTCATTTCCTATTTCAGCTATTTCCAGATGTTTTCAGTTATTCATTTCCTATTTCAGCTATTTCCAGATATTGTCAGTTATTTTCAGTTATTTTCAGTTATTCATTTCATATTTCAGATATTTCCAGCTATTTCCAGTTATTTTCATTTATTCATTTCATATTTCAATTATTTTCAGTTATTTATTTCCTATTTCAGCTATTTCCAGATATTGTCAGTTATTTTCAGTTATTCATTTCATATTTCAGCTATTTCCGGATGTTTTCAGTTATTTTCAGTTATTTTCAGTTATTCATTTCATATTTCAAATATGTCCAGACATTTTAACTTATTCATTTCATATTTCAGCTATTTTCAAACCTATTTCGGCTATTTTTAGACATTTTCAACTATTTCCAAACCTATTTCAGCTATTTTAAAACCTTTTTCAGCTATTTATTTTTTATTTTTCAGCTTCAAGCTTTCAAATGTTAAGCATTCCAACGCATTTTCAGAAGGAAATGCTCTTTCTAGTTATTTTTAATTTTTCAGCTTCAAGCTTTCAAATGTTAAGCATTCCAACGCATTTTCAGAAGGAAATGCTCTTTCTAGTTATTCTTCTATTTCTTCCGTACCTTTTTCGTCCCTCTTCTACTCCTTCATATATTCAGCTATTTAAACAATTCAAATATTAAAAAATTCAGCTTCTTCAGACTTAGAATGGCATTACTTTTCATATTTCAAATGTTTCAAATGTTTTATATTTAAATACTTTTATGTCATTTTAAATTCATCAGTTCCTATGGAGAAAATCTTCAATTTTAAAAAGCTTACAGTATCTTCATACTTTCAGCAAATTCAGCAATTTAATTTTTCATATGTTCAGATAGCCTTCAGCTATTACTGTATATTTTCAAATATTTTTTATCTTTTCAAATTTTCAAATTATTAATTTTTTTAGGGAATAAATAATGAATGGGATCCAATGAGAGAACTCTTCAAATCCGCTTCAACTTGTTCAACTTAAAAGCTTACCATATCGGCATACATTCAGCTAAAGACACAATTCCACTTTTAAAATGTTGACAGAGGTGTTAGCTATAACTTTATAATTCATATTCTGTTCATATCTCGTATAGTTATTTAATTGTTATTATTTTAGTTTGATGTGTTTTTCCGCTCCTCCTAGGAGCTTACAATGGATGTGTGTGGGAAGTCTAGAGCTGTGACGTCATGGCTAGAGGGGACAGCTGCGTCAGGATCAAGCGGAAATTATTTTTGTAAATCGCTACTACGGCCACAATTCTTACTCTTTAGACATATTTTGTTGATAAAGTAATAGGGAATATTGTGCTTGTCATAGAAATGTGACTGTGGAATCCAACAGTTTCCCAGATGTCTCGTGAGAAGCCTTTACGAGGGGAGAAGTCCACTTTTCTGCTCAGTCATCGCCATTGTAATTCTGAGCGCCTTTCAACTTTTTGAAGCAAACAGGAGCATTTTCTGAACTGCGACTATACCCTCATTTCTTAACCTAAAAAATATTTAAGGAGATGTCAACGTTCACACAAGCCTTGAGCTTCTCCTAATGTAGACGTTTTTAGGGTGAGAGTTATGGTTCTCTTTCAAATCCAAATGTTCTGACGGGTTGCTTTCATCAGATTCTCAGCTGTCTGTCTCTTATTTTCAGTTATTTTCAGTTAGTGGGGCAGCTAACAGCATTTTTGATGAAGAATCGTTCAAATGTGGATACAAGCACCAAAATTACTCTATGGATTCTGCTCTTCCAATAAAGAACGTTAGCCAACGCAAAAAAGCTCATGTAAGTCGCGGCGCCATTTTATTTCCGCCATTATTAAAATATCGTTTCCATGATATCTCCTGAAAAAAAACATCAAAGCACATATAAGATAATGTCAACCCCTATGTTTTGATGGTCAAGGATTGCAATGATACCATAGACGGCATCATTGAATGCTTTGTGTTATTCATGGCCACCATTTTGCCTTCCTCCATAACCAAATTCTGTATTTTGCGTCATATCTCTTCAGCCAAACACAATAAATGAAAAGTGGTAATATCTACCCCTATGTTTTGATGGTCAAGGATTACAATGATACCATACACAACACCATGCACTTTATACACTGACCAACGGTTTGTGCGTGTGTGTGGCCGCGTGCGCGCGCATGTGTCTATATATGGAGAGATATTAGAGATATTTCATATTTAAGTTATTTTCAGCTATTTTCATTTATTCATTTCATATTTCAATTATTTTCAGTTATTCATTTCCTATTTCAGCTATTTCCAGATATTGTCAGTTATTTTCAGTTATTCATTTCATATTTCAGCTATTTCCAGATGTTTTCAGTTATTCATTTCCTATTTCAGCTATTTCCAGATGTTTTCAGTTATTCATTTCCTATTTCAGCTATTTCCAGATATTGTCAGTTATTTTCAGTTATTTTCAGTTATTCATTTCATATTTCAGATATTTCCAGCTATTTCCAGTTATTTTCATTTATTCATTTCATATTTCAATTATTTTCAGTTATTTATTTCCTATTTCAGCTATTTCCAGATATTGTCAGTTATTTTCAGTTATTCATTTCATATTTCAGCTATTTCCGGATGTTTTCAGTTATTTTCAGTTATTTTCAGTTATTCATTTCATATTTCAAATATGTCCAGACATTTTAACTTATTCATTTCATATTTCAGCTATTTTCAAACCTATTTTGGCTATTTTTAGACATTTTCAACTATTTCCAAACCTATTTCAGCTATTTTAAAACCTTTTTCAGCTATTTATTTTTTATTTTTCAGCTTCAAGCTTTCAAATGTTAAGCATTCCAACGCATTTTCAGAAGGAAATGCTCTTTCTAGTTAGTTGGAATGCTTCAGCAGTCCAACTCTTGTTCTTGTAATCTTTATTTAAACTTATTATTATTCTTCTATTTCTTCCGTACCTTTTTCGTCCCTCTTCTACTCCTTCATATATTCAGCTATTTAAACAATTCAAATATTAAAAAATTCAGCTTCTTCAGACTTAGAATGGCATTACTTTTCATATTTCAAATGTTTCAAATATTTGTATATTTAAATACTTTTATGTTATTTTAAATTCATCAGTTCCTATGGAGAAAATCTTCAATTTTAAAAAGCTTACAGTATCTTCATACTTTCAGCAAATTCAGCAATTAAATTTTTCATATGTTCAGATAGCCTTCAGCTATTACTGTATATTTTCAAATATTTTTTATCTTTTCAAATTTTCAAATTATTATTTTTTTAGGGAATAAATAATGAATGGGATCCAATGAGAGAAATCTTCAAATCCGCTTCAACTTGTTCAACTTTAAAAGCTTACCATATCGGCATACATTCAGCTAAAGACACAATTCCACTTTTAAAATGTTGACAAAGGTGTGAGCTATAACTTTATAATTCATATTCTGTTCATATCTTGTATAGTTATTTAATTGTTATTATTTTAGTTTGATGTGTTTATCCGCTCCTCCTAGGAGCTTACAATGCGTGTGTGTGGGGAAGTCTAGAGCTGTGACGTCATGGCTAGAGGGGACAGCTGCGTCAGGATCAAGCGGAAATTATTTTTGTAAATCGCTACTACGGCCACAATTCTTACTCTTTAGACATATTTTGTTGATAAAGTAATAGGGAATATGTGCTTGTCATAGAAATGTGACTGTGGAATCCAACAGTTTCCCAGATGTCTCATGAGAAGCCTTTACGAGGGAAGTCCACTTTTCTGCTCAGTCATCTCCATTGTAATTCTGAGCGCCTTTCAACTTTTTTTGAAGCAAACAGGAGCATTTTCTGAACTGCGACTATACCCTCATTTCTTAACCTAAAAATATTTAAGGAGATGTCAACGTTCACACAAGCCTTGAGCTTCTCCTAATGTGGGCGTTTTAGGGTGAGAGTTATGGTTCTCTTTCAAATCCAAATGTTCTGACGGGTTGCTTTCATCAGATTCTCAGCTGTCTGTCTCTTATTTTCAGTTATTTTCAGTTAGTGGGGCAGCTAACAGCATTTTTTGATGAAGAATCGTTCAAATGTGGATACAAGCACCAAAATTACTCTATGGATTCTGCTCTTCCAATAAAGAACGTTAGCCAACGCAAAAAAGCTCATGTCGGTCGGCGGCCATTTTATTTCCGCCATTATTAAAATATCGTTTTCCATGATATCTCCTGAAAAAAAACATCAAAGCACATATAAGATAATGTCAACCCTATGTTTTGATGGTCAAGGATTGCAATGATACCATAGACGGCATCATTGAATGCTTTGTGTTATTCATGGCCACCATTTTGCCTTCCTCCATAACCAAATTCTGTATTTTGCGTCATATCTCTTCAGCCAAACACAATAAATGAAAAGTGGTAATATCTACCCCTATGTTTTGATGGTCAAGGATTACAATGATACCATACACAACACCATGCACTTTATACACTGACCAACGGTTTGTGCGTGTGTGGCCGCGTGCGCGCGCGTGTGTCTATATATGGAGAGATATTAGAGATATTTCATATTTAAGTTATTTTTAGCTATTTTCATTTATTCATTTCATATTTCAATTATTTTCAGTTATTCATTTCCTATTTCAGCTATTTCCAGATATTGTCAGTTATTTTCAGTTATTCATTTCATATTTCAGCTATTTCCAGATGTTTTCAGTTATTCATTTCCTATTTCAGCTATTTCCAGATGTTTTCAGTTATTCATTTCCTATTTCAGCTATTTCCAGATATTGTCAGTTATTTTCAGTTATTTTCAGTTATTCATTTCATATTTCAGATATTTCCAGCTATTTCCAGTTATTTTCATTTATTCATTTCATATTTCAATTATTTTCAGTTATTTATTTCCTATTTCAGCTATTTCCAGATATTGTCAGTTATTTTCAGTTATTCATTTCATATTTCAGCTATTTCCGGATGTTTTCAGTTATTTTCAGTTATTTTCAGTTATTCATTTCATATTTCAAATATGTCCAGACATTTTAACTTATTCATTTCATATTTCAGCTATTTTCAAACCTATTTCGGCTATTTTTAGACATTTTCAACTATTTCCAAACCTATTTCAGCTATTTTAAAACCTTTTTCAGCTATTTATTTTTTATTTTCAGCTTCAAGCTTTCAAATGTTAAGCATTCCAACGCATTTTCAGAAGGAAATGCTCTTTCTAGTTGTATTCTATTTCTTCCGTACCTTTTTTGTCCCTCTTCTACTCCTTCATATATTCAGCTATTTAAACCATTCAAATATTTAAAAATTCAGCTTCTTCAGACTTAGAATGGCATTACTTTTCATGTTTCAAATGTTTCAAATTTGTATATATTTAAATACTTTTATGTTATTTTAAATTCATCAGTTCCTATGGAGAAAATCTTCAATTTTAAAAAGCTTACAGTATCTTCATATTTTCAGCAAATTCAGCAATTCATTTTTTCCTATGTTCAGATAGCCTTCAGCTATTACTGTATATTTTCAAATATTTTTTATCTTTTCAAATTTTCAAATAATTTTTTTTTTTATGGAATAAATAATGAATGGGATCCAATTAGAGAAATCTTCAAATCCGCTTCAACTTGTTCAACTTTAAAAGCTTACTATATCGGCATACATTCAGCTAAATACACAATTCCACGTTTAAAATGTTGACACATGTGTTAGCTATAACTTTGTAATGCATCTTCCTTTCATTTCTTGTATAGTTATTTAATTGTTATTATTTTAGTTTTATGTGTTTTTCCGCTCCTCCTGGCATTTACAATGGGTGTGTGTGTGGAAATCTAGAGCTGTGATGTCATCGCTAGAGTGCAGCGCTGCTTTAGAATCTTGCGGAAAAAAGATTTGTTTATCGGCACTACGGCCACAATTCTTACTCTATAGACATAATGTTGTGATAAAGTAGTAGGGAATCTTGTGCTTGTCGTAGACATGTGACTGTGGGATCCAACAGTTTCCCAGATTTCTCGAGAGAAGCCTTAACGAGGAAGAAGTCCGGCTTTCTCTACAGTCATCTCCATTATAATTCTGAGCGCTTTTCAACTTTTTTTTGAAGCAAACGGGAGCATTTTCTAAACTGCGACTTAACTCTCATTTCTTAACCTAAAAATATTTAAGGACATTTAAACGTTCACAAAAGCCTTGTGCCTCTCAAAATCACGTTACTTTTGCGATTGGAGTTATGGTATTCTGTCAAGTTCTGAAGATTCACAGGGTGTTTTTGAAGAAATCCAAAGGAAATTCTGCCTTCAGGAGCTGCACGCAGCTGATCCTCGTTAACAATCAACAGGAGGGACACAAGGAGCAGCCTCTGTCCCGATGTTTATCAACACGGAGGCGCCAGACAACAGCAAACTGACCTCAATAATACATCTCACTACTTTTAATACAGAAATGAGGAGAAATAGGTCACATTTAACTTCACAGACAGATGAATAGTATTAGCGCGTTCGCTCAATCTTTCCTCTCTATTGATTCTACTATTTTGGTGATTTGATCATGTTTTATTTGACAGGGTTTAACAAATGCTTTTGTAGGAAAACAAATCCATATGTTCAGATGTTTAAGCTATGTTCAGCCTATTTCAGCTGTTGGCAGCTATTTTAAGCTATGTACAACTTGAAGAAAACACAAATTTCAGCTAATTTCAGACATGTTCAGCTATTTCCAGACATTTTCAGTTATTCATTTCATATTTAAGTTATTTTCAGCTATTTTCAGTTATTCATTTCATATTTCAGCTATTTTCAGTCATTCATTTCATATTTCAGCTATTTCCAGACATTTTCACTTATTCATTTAATATTTCAGCTATTTCCAGATATTTTCAGTTATTCATTTCATATTTCATCTATTTCCAGACATTTTCAGTTATTCATTTCATATTTCAGCTATTTTCACCTATTTATTTCAGCTATTTACAGACATTTTCAATTATTCATTTAATATTTCAGCTATTTTCAGAAATTTTCAGCTGTTTTCAAACCTTTCTCAGCAATTCAATTTTT
>CM070095.1:10676074-10681074 GCA_036178185.1 Liparis tanakae
GCCGCCGGCGGCCATGAGCCTCCACGCCGCCGTCGTGGTAACAGGGAGCACACGGTAAGGTGGAGGTGGGACGGGGGAGGAGCCTCCACCCGAGGGCTACTCCCCCCCGCTGCTCGACTCTGTTTCCCCCCCGACGACCAGCTGGGTTCCTCCGTCTCCTTAATGTGTGTGTGTGTGTGTGGGGGGGGTATCTAAAGAAGAAGAAGAAGTGTATGTGTATGGAATTCCTCCTCCTTCCCCTGCTCCTCCTGCTCCTCCTGCTCCTCCTGCTCCTCCTGCTCCTCCTCCTCCTCCTCCTCCATCTCCTCCTCCCCCTCCTCTTCCTCCTCCTCCTCCTCCTCTCGGCCTTGTTGTGTTGCAGACAGTCGTTAGCATCCCGCGGCTCAGAGGATGCTAACGGACTGGCTGCGTGCCGGAGGACAGACGGTCCGCTCTGCCGACCAGGAGGTCACCGCCGAGCATGCTGGGACATTTGCTGTGCGCTGTTGGGCCGCGGTCACGCCTCACCTGTGTGATCGGGCTTAATGGCGCCCGCTGTGCAGCCTCACGGAGAGCGGCGGGCTGACCCCGGATCAGTGGAGCGCTACGCGGCGCCGGATGGATGCAGCCCATGAATACGTTGGGAATGTTGTTGTTGTTATTGTTGTTGTTGTTGTTGTTGTTGTTGTTGTTGTTATGCAGCTACGGTTGGCTGTTTCTGCTTCAGGGACATATGATCAACGACTCAGGAAAGAGAGGCACACACACACACACAAACACACACACAGACACACGCACACACACAGACACACACACACACTTACACATACACATACACACACACACAAACACACACACACACAAACACACAGACACACAGACACACACGCACACAAACACACACACAGACACACACACACACACTTACACATACACACACTACACACAAACACACACACACACAGACACACACAGACACACAGACACACACACACACACACACACAGACACACATGCACACACACACACTCCGATCCACTGTGGATCCTTCTTGCGTGTCCTTTAAAGACTCAATTATCCTGCGATCCCATTGGCTGTTAATCCCTGAATCTCCAATCACTCAGTTTAGGAGGCGAGGATCAATAAATGAGAGGGAGAGAGAGAGAGAGAGAGAGGGAGAGAGAGAGAGAGGGGGGAGATAGAGAGAGGGAGAGAGAGATGGAGGGAGAGAGAGAGAAAGGAGAGAGAGATGGAGCGAGAGAGGGAGGGAGGGAGAGAGGGAGAGAAGGTTAGTGTTATTAGAAGAAGAAGAAGAAGAAGAAGAAGAAGAAGAAGAAGAAGAAGAAGAAGAAGAAGAAGAAGAAGAAGAAGAAGAAGAAGAAGAAGAAGAAGAAGAAGAAGAAGAAGAAGAAGAAGAAGAAGAAGAAGAAGAAGAATAGGAGCACATGCTTCTCCTGCTTCTGCTCTTGAGAAGCAGATGGTTGTCCTCGTCCTCGTCGGCCCATGTATTCCTTATTATTTGCTGCTTTGACATCGACTCTCTTCTTGCCCCCACCGTAAGCCCCGCCCCCACCGTAAGCCCCGCCCCCACCGTAAGCCCCGCACCCGCTGCATCTCTACATCCAGCTGTACATCCCGCTCTGCTTGTGTAGCTCTTGTGTATGATGTCATTGTGTAGTGCTTGTGTATGATGTCATTGTGTAACTATTGTGTATGATGTCATTGTGTAGCTCTGGTCTATGATGTCATTTTGTAGCTCTGGTGTATGATGTCATTGTGTAGTGCTTGTGTACGATGTGATTGTATAACTATTGTGTATGATGTCATTGTGTAGGTCTTGTGTATGATGTCATTGTGTAGCCCTTGTGTATGATGTCATTGTGTAACTATTGTGTATGATGTCATTGTGTAGCTCTGGTCTATGATGTCATTGTGTAACTATTGTGTATGATGTCATTGTGTTGCTCTTGTGTATGATGTCATTGTGTAGATATTGTGTATGCTGTCATTGTGTAGCTCTTATGTATGATGCCATTGTGTAGTTCTTGTGTATGATGTCATTGTTTAGCTCTTGTGCATGATGTCATTGTTTAGCTCTTGTGCATGATGTCATTGTGTAGCTCTTGTGTCGTATGTCATTGTGTAGCTCTTGTGTATGATGTCATTGTGTAGCTCTTGTGTATGATGTCATTGTGTTGCTCTTGTGTATGATGTCATTGTGTAGCTCTTGTGTATGCTGTCATTGTGTAGCTCTTATGGATGATGCCATTGTGTAGTTCTTGTGTATGATGTCATTGTGTAAGTGGTCGTTGTGTTTTTCTCTTTTTCTTCACTCAATATGTTGTTTCTTGTGTTTATTTGATCTTGTTTCATTAGATTTTTTTAAACTGCTGTAAATGTGTGTAACTGTTATTTGACGGCGTATACGCCTCTGGGTCGCCCACAATAGAGCCGCTCTCTGAACACTCTGCTCTGACTCTATCTTCATGCTCCACCGTGATGACATCAGAGGAGCTCTGCTCCGTCAGGAGGACCGGACCCCACCAGGAAGACACACGGCGTCAGGACTCCAGCCTGCACGGTGAAGTGTTGGATGCAGCTGAGGAGGAAGGGGGGGGGGCTGAGGGGAAGGAGGGGGTGGCGGGGGTGAGAGATTACCTAACATGCTGCTCACACATTTAGTATTCTGACTCCATGCTGAGGAGATCAGATGTGATATCACACGCCGGAGTGCAGGAGACGGGGTGCTAATTTAAACCTGCAGAGGGGGAGGAGGAGAGCGAGGAGGAGGAGGTGATGGGGGAGGGGAGGGGAGGGGGAGGGGGTTGGCTGAGCTTCCATTAGAAAGAGCCAATGTGAATTAAAAGGTAAATTATTCCTTGATGGGAAGAAGAAAGAATCGAACAACGATCCAGCTCTGAGCAGCTGTAATCTTTTCACTAGAGATATTATATAATATATTATAATATATAGTATATTATATATTATTGTATATATTATATTACATTTACTATTATTTATTATTTTTAATATCATATTCTATATAATATTAAATATGATAATATAATATTATATATGTATATTATATATTATATTATCTGATCATATAATATAATATATCATCATCATCATCTCTGGACCTAGTTGCTCTATCTTTTCTCTCCTTCCACCTTCTCCCTCTGAGTTTCCCGGATGGGGTGATGAACAGTGGCTCTTCTAATCCAGGAAAACGGAGTCTGCACATCTGTAATCAGGACCTGGAAGTCTTTAATGCCACTGGAAGCATGGGGGTGGGGGGGGGGGGGGGTTATAATTGGGGGCTTTGTTGTTGCCTGGTCCGCTGATGGATTTGTCATTATTGGTCTCCGGTTGCCATGACAGCAGCTGGTCTGGGAGCTGGCCCCGCCCCTCACACGTGTGATGTCATAACGTCTGCTTCTTCTTCCTGTGTGAGGAGAACTGAGTGTTGTTGTTGTTGTTGTCGTCATCGTTTTTTATTGTCTTTTAAACGCCACCAACAGACCAATCAGGCGACAGGACACGCGGCGCCACTCCGCCCTGCCAAATAAACACTTTCCTCACAAATTACCCCCAATAATCAAAATGTGTCTGAGGGCATACATCACAGGTGGGGGGAGGGGGGGAGAGGAAGGGAGGGGGGAGGGGGGTCTCTCTGGTTCCTCGTCCTCCGGCTCCTGATGGTTTTATAAACATGGAACATGGCTCCTCCTCTTATTTATTCTTGCATCGTCATCGGCCGAAGCTTCAAGGGGTCTCAGGGGGTCTCAGGGGGTCTCAGGGGTCTCAGGGGGTCTCAGAGGGTCTTAGACCTCATGGGGACCAGTTCACCAACCCTCCACCCCTCCTCCCCCTCAGTGTGTGTGTGTGTGTGTGTGGGGGGGGGGGGGTCTGCAAGCTTCTCATTAAAATGAAAGCGCTCATTAACGCTAATTGGCAATTTATTGAATCTGAAGATTATTATAATAACATGAATCTCCTTCCTGTCCGCCTCAGATCACAGCGCCTGTCCATCTTCATCACATCTCATCTTCTTCATCTTCTTCATCATCGACTCATCGGCCGATTGTTGCCACGTTGTTACCACCTTTCCTCTCACAAAGGGAACAGAAAGTGGATTTATATATATATATATATATACAGTGGGGGGGAAAAGTATTTAGTCAGCCACCAATTGTGCAAGTTCTCCCACTTAAAAAGATGGGAGAGGCTGTGATGTCATCATAGGTGAACCTCAACTATGAGAGACAACATGAGAAGAAAAAATCCAGTAAATCACTTTGTCTGATTTTTAAAGAATTAATTGGTAAATTCCTTGGTACAATAAGTATTTGGTCAATAACAAAAGTTCATCTCAATCCTTTGTTATCTACCCTTTGTTGGCGATGACGGAGGTCAAACGTTTTCTGTTCTGTTTTCTGCAGGTATGTTGACCCATTCCTCCATGCAGATCTCCTCTAGAGCAGTGATGTCTCCTGTAGAGCAGTGATGTCACTGTGATGTCTCCTGTAGAGCAGTGATGTCACTGTGATGTCTCCTGTAGAGCAGTGATGTCACTGTGATGTCTCCTGTAGAGCAGTGATGTCACTGTGATGTCTCCTGTAGAGCAGTGATGTCACTGTGATGTCTCCTGTAGAGCAGTGATGTCTCTGTGATGTCTCCTCTAGAGCAGTGATGTCTCCTCTAGAGCAGTGATGTCTCCTCTAGAGCAGTGATGTCTCCTCTAGAGCAGTGATGTCTCCTCTAGAGCAGTGATGTCTCCTGTAGAGCAGTGATGTCTCTGTGATGTCTCCTCTAGAGCAGTGATGTCTCTGTGATGTCTCCTCTAGAGCAGTGTATGTATATAAACATTCACCATCGCCAACAATATGACCACCACCACAACCGGATTGTTCCGGATATATGAACTGCATTGTGGGAAACAATTGAGCAAAACCTAATTTGGTGCCCACACACACACACACACACACACACACACACACACACACACACACACACACACA